>JAPYZO010004947.1:0-10730 GCA_030522905.1 Torymus flavipes | reverse complement strand
GCTATTACTATAGCGTGCGACGCTTGCCATGCAGTCACGTTGTTTCGTTCTTCGACCCTCGATTTACACCTTTCTAGCACTGGTATCACTTTTCGACACGCTCACTTATGCATAAGAACTATCATTACTTGATATTAAAGTGCACACTTAAAAATACCTTGCGAAACCTTATAAATGTAAAAAATAGTCGGAGCCGAGCTGTTTCACGTCAACACGCCGCGCGCCATCTTCGTTTTGTTGGCAGGATGAGCACACGCGAGATACTTTTATATTTAAAGACTTCATGCAGACGAAGCAGGCTTCTTTACTCATAGATGGTAATAGAGACAAGATTTTTCCTCGAGATAGAAGGAGAGAGCAAGACTTACTGCTATATCTGCGTTGTATAATGTAGCAGTATGTTTTTGCTTAGGCTTGGCTCGTAAGATTGGCAGAACAGCGTATAGAGGGGTACAACGGCTTATTTTGATTTTGGTTTAAAATTATTCTGAGCATCTGTATCTGAGCGCACGCGTGTATACCTTGTGGGCAAAGTACGTTGGCTGGCTGATATGCAAAATATACGAGATACGCAAGAGTAGAGAAGCAACGCCAAGGCAGTGGACGTAACAATGCAATACTATGGTGCAGTGATGCAATGATCCTGCAGTTACTGGCGATTTTCCGGCCGGTGGCGATGTCGATTCAGTGGCAGGCGCAGGAATAGGTCTCACGACAGGTCGCAGTATAAAATACTGATTTTCGACTTTCCATACCTTTTCAGGACACTCCACTAACGCGCACACGTACTCCAGTACTCGCGGCTCACGACGATGCAGTCCAGGCACATGCATATGTCGCAGAAACAGCAAATATTTGAGCGATTTCTTAGAAGAAAGGTGTGAAAGATTTAGGAAAACTGCTGAGGACCAGAAAGAAGGAACGCAGGAACTGGAAAGTGAAAAAATAGCTAGTAGAGCTATTTGAGTGGGTCAGGCGAATATAAATGAGAGAGGTGGGGACAGCTAAGTTGGACACAGCGAGAGAGCTTTCGCTCGAATCTATCCGCAACAATCATACTTTTTGACACTTCCTGCACAAAAATCAATTTCGCGCACGCTCGAATAAAGAAGCATAAGCTAAATCAAGCTTTGTACACATCGCATCTAAAAATACGGTTCGTTACGCGAGCGAGAAGGAGATTTTAACCTCGTGTGATCTTTTTCTTCCCTGTGGTGGATGTGATCCTCGCTTCGCTCGGGCGCAACCATCCACACGAGCATAAAATCACTTGCACGCATAAGTATCGAAATTTAATATTTTAACACTTCGTGCGTAAAGCTCGATTTTGCACACGCTCGAATAAAAAAGCGTATATTTTTATAACCAATCCTATAGTTATCTGAACTTTGAGTAAAAATGGACTTAGGTCGCTTTTTGCATGAAGCTATTCATATATGTGTGCCATACATGACACAATGCAGGGATGCATAAAACTGTCAAAAAAGATACCTTTTTGAAAATGGAACCTTGTTGGACTGTTTTATGCATCTCCACATTGTGCGGTGCATGGCATACTAATAAGGATTACAGGCCTGGTTTACTGCGTAAAAATTAAAGATGTTACACCCTGTCCTGTTTATGTGCGTAGCACCGCGCAATGTGGAGATGCATAACACTGTAAAAAAAAAAAAGTTTTGAAAAGTTGAAAAGTTAAAAGATCGGTGGATTTGCTCATATAGCGCTATGTCATATCCCTGGGTACAATGAGACGTCATGCCTTCAATGTAAACATGATAATGTTGGCAACAAAATTTATATAAAAATATTTATTTAGTTGACGAATAATATGTAATTGCTTCACCAGCTCGCAGGAACTTTATTCTTTTACCTAAAAATTAAAGCCTGTGCACTACTCGACCCAAACACGTTGAGGATTCTCAGATGCAAGCGCTTAAATTATATAAAAATTCAATGGTATTTTCAACTAAAATTACAGTTTTGGTGGATGAACCCTCTTCTAATACCTATAAACAGATGGCCAATGTATAAAAATCTCTAATGAATGTATCCTTAATTAATTTATATTACCTTATATGGTGACGTAGAAGCCCTTAACGGGGTGGCATAGTCCTACCATTACCGACCGAGCAATTGACACAGTTTAAAGCTTATTAAAAACAAAATACGTAGAATCACAAAAAATCAAGAGCACATTGCCATGTAGTTTTGAACGTTCTATCATCCAATAAACGTTTGAAGTCGAAATATGAAGTGGTTTTTACAAAAACTTTGAATGAAACTGAATTTTGTTTTGTTCACAGTTTTTGCAAAAACCATTTGTTATTCCGACTTGAAACTTTTATTGGCTGATAGAACGTTCAAAACCACAGGGCAATGTGCTCTTGATTTTTTATGATTCTACGTATTTTATTTTTAATAAGCTATATACTGTGTCAATTGCTTCGTCGGTAATGGGACGACTATGGCACCCCCTATAAAACCTTGCATTTATACCTATAAATAAACACACAACATTCAGACATTATCACAAGTTATGGTTTTATATGGTAAAATATATTATAATTTTTTTAAAACATACTATTATTAAATTTACATTACCTTGTTTGGAGTCATAGAATATCTTCTTTCACAATATTTCTCATTTAAATTACAAATCAAGCAATTGTCGCCTTGGAGCATGGCTTGAAATTTTAATATAATATTTTTAGAAATAAGAATCAAATTACTTACAATTGAAGTTTAAAAGAATTATTTGCATATAAAGTAATTTAAAAAATTTTCTTCAAAAATTAAAGTATAATGTTTTTATTATCAAATAATTTTTGACATAATTTTAATTTTAAATTTTGAATGTGCTAATTAATTTAATTCTTATTGTAAAAAATAGATTCTTTGGCTAAACGTACACGCAACGAGCTATGGGCTGTCAAAACACACGGGGCAGACAGCAACGGTGTGGTCAATCTTCTTTGGAAACATCAACTCTTGTTTTTCTCCCATTGTTTTTACGAGTTTACTTTCAGGTAGTGGTATTCAAGGTAAAATACAGTGAACACAAGTGAGAAGAAGAACAGAAGACAAGAGAATACGGGAAGCGCAAGTCCAAGAAGACGTTTTGAAAGAGGATGCAAGGAGCAAGAGGAAAACCGCACCATTAAGAAGACATCTAATGACTTTAATTTGCTTATATTAGAAACGTATAATCTCGATATTAATATTACAAAATTCTTCAAAAAAAAAATTTGGTACTTTATATTTCTGTTTTATTTATTTATTAATTTTGATTTTCTCTGTTGCAGGTTACCTTCAGTGGACTGCTTATTATAATACAATCGGCCCATCGACATTCTTTGGGTTGAAAACATTAGAATATTATCACAACCGTTTTACAGTGATCTATGGATAAAGAGAACATGAAAACCTTAATTATTCTTTGAGTTAGAAAACTAAAGATGGATTTAAAATGTATAGCCATGCTCCAAGATAAAAATTGCTTAATTTGTAATTTAAAGGAGAAATATTGGGAAAGAAGGCATTGTATGACTCCAAACAAGATAATGTAAATATTATGTAAAGTCAATAATAGTATTCTTTTTTTAAATTATAATATATTTTACCAGATAAAACCATATCTCGTAATAATAATATCTGAATGCGTATTTATAGGTGATGATGTAAGGTTTTACCGTCGAATAAGCAATTTAAAAGCTTTTGCGTCATCAAATAAGGTAATATAAATTAAGTATACTTTCATCAGAAATTTGTATACATTTGACCATGTGATACTATAATCATGTGTGTATGTTCGTTTATAGGTATTAAAAGAAGGTTCAGCCGCCAAAACTGTAATTATGGTTGAAAATACCACTGAAGTTCTAAATAATTCAAACGCTTGTATCTCAGAATCGTCAAAGTAGGAGGGTCTAGACTAGTATCACACAGGCTTTAATTCTTAGGTAAACGAAGAAAGATCCTGCGACCTGATGAGGATCCATGAGCCGGATTTGAGATAAAGTCCTTGTTACTGATACATTTAAAAATCATAAAGTTTACCTTTAAAATACAATTACTATTGACAAGAAGGTTTCCTGGTTTGACATCCCGATGTAAAATTCTAGCAGAGTGTAGATATTTAAGACCTAGAATATGAAAATTCATATTATATTTTGTACACTTTATAAATCTGGAACAAGAAAATTCATATAATCATATATTAAAAATGTGTAGATTATTTTAATCTAAGAAAAAAGGAGACTACGCAGAATTGTAACAAGGATTGAGTGAAAGGAAAGGTTCACGACGTGTCAATTGTCATTCATTGATTAGTTTTCGGATTCAAAAGTGAAGAGCGATTCTCTGATGGTTTTAGTTAACCTACCTCAATATATTTAACTTAAGTTCAATCTCTAGCATAAAATAATTGTATTATATCCTATTAAAAAAATTACTAACGAAATTTCATTATCGTAGGCAGCGCAGACACGTTTTGGGCGCACTCAAAGTGATAGAATTGGACATACGAATTTCGATGTTTCCAATTCGAAAGGACATATTCCGTGGAAAAATTTTAAACGAAATTGTTCCACGAAAGGGTTTGGAAAGCAATTATTTGCCAAGTAACTTTTGAAAGGAACTTATTTCGCTAATGCGTTTGGGAGGGACTTATTCCAAAACCAATTGTTGAAAAGACTTATTTCGTCGTGTTCAACTAATCAGTAGTTTAAACTTTGTCTATATCAGACGCTATTACAAATAATTCATTTGCGGATTTTACTTTAAGGTGGCTCTGGCGCACTGTGCCATATCTATGAGGGGTTCGGGGGACACCAATATATTTTTTCATATGTGATCAGTAAATTTTCATTTATAGTAGAACAGTGGTCCTACGACCCCAGAACCCTACTGGTACCGCATGAGCATTTCTTCGGTGGGCCTGTTCTGAACCGCTGGATCCGTCGCCATGGCTGTCTTTATCCATACTTCCCTGACCCCTTAACCTAGAGGTCAAGGGATTAGGGGTTCAGACTGGACATTTTATCCGCATTTGGGAGCCCCCATTCAGGGTGTCATCTCCTCTTTCTGCATGCGCACGTTCACACACACACACACACACACACACTCGTACCCTCACTCGCACGTTCGCAGGCACATATTTCTTCGCGCATTGACCCTCTAGTCCGAGGGTCCGTGGTTACTTATTTGCTGTATTTTCGTCTCTTTTTCCGTCTTGTTTTTGATAACGTGCCTGAAGTAGCACGCAATCTTTTCCCAAGATTCCGGCCCACGCAGTATGACTTTAACCACTGTCTCAGGCTCTAAAGGTGCGCCAATACTCTGTTGCAGTTGGTCCCGCTCCTCCATGTAGACTCTGCAGCGAAAGAACGCGTGTTTGGCGTCATCTGATCCAGTGCCACAGTCCTGGCAGGTTGGATCAGTTCGCTTTTTATACTTGAAAAAATAGGCGCCGAAGCACCCATATCCACTGAGTGCCTGCGTAACCCAGTAATGGAGTCTTCCGTGATCTCGAGTCGTCAACTCTTTGATGTTCCTAATAAGCGTGTTTGTCCACCTGTCTTTAGGGTATGTGCTCCATTCACCTTGCCACTCTCAAAGTAGGGATACCTGTGCTCCTCTTTTGATGTCCAGTATGTCCAGAGTGGCTGTCTCATCCTTTCATTGCTGCCTCACTCATTGGCTCTTTCCTAAGCGAGTAGCCATATTTCTGCAAGAAGCAAGGTTGCGCTCAGTGTTATGGTGCAGTATCCGCTGATAACTCGAAGTGCTATTCGTACTGGCGCCATATTCTTCATGACTACGTTGTTATATGCGTGGGCACCCCACAGTGGTGAGCCGTAAAGTAGCACCGAGTTCATCTCAGTTCCTAGAAATGCTCGGCTGCCTTCTTTACGTCCTCTGACATTGAGCATCAGCTATTGTAGAGCTGTGCCCACATTCCCGCCTGCTTTTGTCGATGTGGTCTTTGAAGTTCCAGTGCTTGTCTATCCATAAGCCCAGGTACCGGATGCTATCCTGGACCTGTATCGTTAAGCCATCTAGTGCAAGTTGGGGGTACTGGAAGTTTCTTCTTTTGGTTACGAGTACAGCCTCGCTCTCCCCCTAGGCTAGTTTGAAGCCGTGGTCTTTCATCTATTGGCTGACTATTTTTAGAGTCTCGTTGCATTTCCACTCTAGTTCTTCTATAGTTACAGCCACTGCCACAATGGCCACATCATCCGCTTACCAACCTATATCCTAAAACCACATCTTTCGGTAGTATGAGCGGCAGCAGCGTGTCGTAATGTATATTTCATATAGTAGGGTCACCAACTAATCCTTGAGTGACTCCTGCCGTGATCTTGATTTCTTTGGTGCCATCGTCCGTTTCTACCATTAGCGTCCTGTCCTCTAGGTAACTCCTAGTGATCCTCATTAGGTATACAGGTAATCTTCTGGTAAGAGCTCAGTTGGTCGTATTGAAGGCATTTTTAACATCAAGTGTTACTACGGCACAGAAGCCTCCCGGCGTCGGTTTCATGGAGAATGCTTTGTCTACACTTTTCTGTATTTTCTGCATCGCATTCAAAGTGCTCCGTCCTGCAAAGAATCCGTACCTCATCTTCGACAGTCCTTCATTCTCCGGGTCGTCCAGTTCGCTCTGCACGCGGTTGAGAATCATTCTCTCATATAACTTACCGGTAAAGTCAAGCATGCATAGCGGTCTCCATGAGGATGATGTGTTGGGAACCTTGTCTTTACTCTTCGATATAAAGACTATTTTTTAGCGTTTCCATTGTTTCGGAAAATGAACTCTTTCCAAACACGTGTTGAGTAAGTTTAGAATGAGTTAAGGCATTTCCAGAATAGTCGCTCTCAGAACATCGTTGGGGATTCCATCGGGTCTCGGAGCCTTTCTAGAGTCCAGCTTCTTTGCAGCCAGTTTGAGTTCGCTCATCTGAAACAAAGGTACGTCAGGTGCTACATCGTTTGGGTAGCTTTCTCTGGGCGCTCGTTCCGGGAATAGCGCTTCTACAATTTAAAGTACAGTCGATACATCTATTGGTGCGACCGCTCCTTGACACGCCTGGAGCTTCCGTACCACTAGGTGCTAGGGTATGCCCCATGGGTCTCGATCGACATCGGTACACAGAGCTTTCCAGCATTGCGTCATACTTTGCTTCATAGCATTTTGGAGCCACTTCAGGTATTCTTGTACTTATCCTCTTCCTCTTCTTCTTCGGGGCGTTTGCTTTTCCGCGTTCGTTGCGCAAAAAGCAGGCCTTTGATTTTTATGTTGTCTTCTCCTGGGCATAGGATGCATCGCATGCTCGGCTTATTTCAGTTGTGCAGTGTCGCGTCAGCTCGTCCGTTGTCCTAATCTTGTCCAGTTCTGATGTTTCCATGATGCATTCTGCAATGGCGTCACGGTCAAATTTCTTGACAGCCCATCCTGTAGGTTTGGATCGCGTTTTCGGCTCTTAAACTCAAAGCAGACATATCCATGGTCGCTGAGTAACTCTTCTTCCAATACTTTCCACTCGCATAGATGTTTCCTTAGCGTTCTCGGCTGCTTAATCATTATCAGGTCAAGTAAGACCATCATTTCCTCTAAAAGCTGACCTCTTATGTCTTTTGGGCCTCCACTCCATGACCTAGATTTGACGTTGAAGTCTCCTGCTACAACGATGCGTCCGGGCCATTGTCTTACGCTTGCCTCCAAGTCGTCCAAGTCTGCCTGAAATATCTCGCGCGATGCGTTTGGAGAGTAGTAGCAGCTATAAACTGCAGTACCATCCAGCACGCATCGTATGTATCCATTTCCTCTCGCTGTTGAGCTTACCTACGTGTTGAACCTAGGCAATACGTGGATAGCCGCATCGCCCCTGTTGCCCGAGTGCCAGCCGCTGTTGTCCGGGTTTCTGTATGGTTCCGAAACAAGTAGAATACTTGCTTCTTATTCTTTAACCGTTTGGTAGAGCAAGTCTTGTGCGGATTGTGACCGATGTAAATTTATTTGTATAAACTTAGCCATTTCCTTTTCTTAGTCTCCTTCCCTTTGCCTTCGCTAGAGCAGTGCATTTTGCACTCTCAGATGTGGTGTGTGTTTGACATCGATTGCCTCGCACTGGTGCACACCGGTTCGCTGCTGCAGGTCGCGGTAGGATGGTCTGTGGCCCCGCATAGAACGCAAGGTTTTCTTGCATTATTCCCTTTGTCGCAGTTGTGCAAGAGGTGCCTAAAGGCTGAGCACCTGAAACACCTTGGAACTGAGATCTTTTCTCAAAACTGGCTATAACCCAGCCAATACTCACATTTCCGCTCTTAATGATGTGCATTGCGTTCATATGTGTCATGCTTACGATTGCTATCTGCCTACCACCATATATGGGATGCATTCCCTTGACCTTTAGCGCTTCTACTGGAACCCCAGCAGTTTCGGCAAGCGCCTTCTGAACTTCACGCTCGGTTGTACCCATGTCCATCACTCTTACGTCAAGTGCTACTTGTTGTGAAAGCTGTAAGACTGCAGCTTCCAAACCAATCGCTGTTGTAACTGCTACTTTAGGTGCATCGCGTTGCTACCCCTCTGCAGCTGTACCAATACCAGTCTTGGTTTGATTTATTTGATTAACATTTTCGGGGACTTGCTTCTTGTCCACTTCGTTCTTCAGTAGCTTGAGGATACTGGCCAAGGTCACATTTGTGTCCTTTTTCCTAACCAGGATTGCATCTGGTTTCTCTTTAGTTTTTCCAGCGTTCTTTTTCTCGTCCTTGGGCTGTTTCCTTCTGTTTCTCTTTAAGGCAACTTCCCAGGCTATTTCCTCGTGAGAGCCATTATCTGGTGTCAGCAGTGTAGGTAGTTCGTTGTTTAGATTTATTCCTACGGTCCTTTGGGCCTGAGATGGCACAGTCGTTCCTTTGTTTCTTCTCCGCCTCTTGATTGTGACGAAAGATGGGAGCGATTCTTCATTTCTCTTTACTTCTGATACTGAAGCCTGTACCCAGACCTCTGCGCACCGTTGGCGTCGGTCACTGTCGGTCAGCAGTATAAGTTCTTAGCTCGACTTGATTTTCCCAGTTGCTTCTTTAAAACTTTTGATTTCTCTCATCAAGGACATCACTTTTTGTAAGTTCTCTTTGGCGCATTTTTGCATGTTGCATACCAAGCTGATCACTGCATCCATTCTGTCTAGATTCTCCTGAATCTTACCCAGTACATCTTCCTTTGCCTTTGTTTCCTGAATGTGTTTCCAAGTATCGTGAACACTGACTTTTGTTGTTAATACTATGCTTGTTGCTGTTTCTGTCGACGAAGCCAAGTGTGCCCCCGTGCCGGTAGGGTTTTGTTTGAGGTTCGGAGGCGGCTGGGGGCCCAAACCGTTTGCCCCCAGAGCCTGTAGCAAGTGATTAATCTCCTCCACATCCAAGTTGGAGACCTAAAGTGGCCATCGGTTCTACTATACCCCGACCAGAACCATCGGGGGGACATCCGTTGTCCAGGTTACCCCCGTGTATAGTCGTTTCCGTGGACTTACCATTGAGTTTTGGTTTAATTTCCGGGTGCCTTCCCCCACCTTGTTTGGTCCACCCCGGGTATTTTATTTCCTCGGTACCAGTCATATCTGACGAGCTTTCCCCTATCCGCTACCAGGGGGGCGCCTGGTGCGAGGCTAGTAACTCGACACGGGGCCTACCTACGTATCTACCCACCTACCTGCCTACCTCTGTACCAGCCTTCCTACCTGCTTACCTACCTATCTGCCCACTTACCTCTCTACTGTTATAACCATTATAATCATAACGTATCTTGTATTATAGACTAATAAACATTATTAATCATTAAATCATGCAGTAAAAAGTGCAAAACACAAAAATGCTTATAAAAATGTATCGTTTTATAGCTTTTAAGAGGGGTTAATTATTATGATCAGAATGTATCGTGTATTATCGGCAAATATATATTTTCAATCATTAAATCATCCAGTAAGGAATCCAACGCATTAATGCGCATAAAAATGTATAATTTTATAGCTCTTAAAGAGGACTAAGGGGGAGGAAGCTGAGGGCGGATCGATGTAGGGGCTGTGGGGGGGGGGGGGGGGCCCCGAAATCATAAAAAAGGGAATTTCACGTTATTTTTATTAAATAGAGGGGGGGCTGAGTCGTAACATTAAATATATATATATATATGGGTAACTTCATGTCAACTGTTCAGGTCAAAATTTTAAAATGGCTAAAAATAAATTTTCTTAGTTCGAAATCAGCCCCAAAATATAACCTATAATACAAAATATAACTATTTTTAGAGCAAAATATTCAATGGTTCAAAAGTTACAATCACTTAAACATTTAAAAATCTTGATTTTTTTCAAAAAACATCAATTTTCATGATTTTTTAACTCAAAAACGTGAAACTTTTTGTATTCCACACTAAATGGGAAAAAGTTTGCAAATTATGAGTAGAATTGCTCAGAATTTTTCCAGATCCATGCCATTTATTTTACTAATTTATACGAGACAAATTTTTGGTTTTCGAAAATTTCAAAAAATCCAATTTTTCCAAAATACCTAAAAAATTTTTGAAAAAATTTGATAGCGTTCCTTGACTAATTTTAAGATATTTTTGTTCCTAGAAATTTTTTTCTAAAGTTTATAGTTTTTAAGAAAACAATAGATTAAGATTTTTATAAAATTTTTTCATTCTCGCCGCCATTTTGAGAAAAAGCGTC
>JAPYZO010004946.1:0-21142 GCA_030522905.1 Torymus flavipes | reverse complement strand
ATATACCTTTCTCAACCATGATCCTTAATAAAGTCAATAATGCAGAACTTTGAAAAATGCTTTTACTGCACATAATCGTAGCGAGGATTTGTATAACACTGATGTTTCTCAACAATTTTTCATCTTTAATATCGTCATTAGTCAGTTCTCTTTGCATAATAAAAATATCAAAGACGGCCTGACTTAACTTATCAAAAAAATCCATTTTCCAACTATAGTCAAGTTCTTTCATTGAAAATATAGAGTACACATAACTTAAACTTTCTAATCGCACTAGATAATACGGACTCTTTACAAAAGTTATAAATGTATCTTGTTTTAAAACAGGGATTTCAGCATTGTGAAATGCACCATTTTTAACAATACTATTAAGGCATTTGACCAGTGATAAGTGAGCTAATTGGCCGAACTTTCCTTTAGAAAATTGATCATGATATAATTTACAAATTAATAAGATATTGTGTATATTATCTTTATCGTTTAAATACAGCAGTTTGTCTAAAAATTTGGGTAATAAATATAACAAGCATTCGTTAATTTTATTATCTTTTTGCCATTGTTCAAATAATTTCATTATGAAGTTCATAACTAGATCCGTAAATTCTTCTGTAATTAAAGTATCTGAAATATTAGACATGATATCTAAAACTTTAACAACAGATATTACATCACAATCCATTGATATAGAATATTTTTCAAGTTTTAGAAGTGTATTGATAATTTTAATTTGTGAATCGGATATTTCTGTTCCAATATCCATACAACAATAAATTGCTAAAATCATTACTGCATTTATTTTACATTGAGATATTTTTGTATCTAATTCATCTTCATCGTTGTTGAGTTTTGTTATAGCGTATATTTTTTTTATAGTTTGTAAACTGGTTGACGATACAATTATGTCGTTAATCAACGTATCGTATTTTGTTTGATATAGCAAAATTAAAGATTTTGTAACATCTAATGTTAGCCTTTTTTTGATCCAAGTAATATTGAATATTTGATCGAAAATTTTGGATAAACAGGTTTTTAATTCGTTAACCAGACAGAATTCTTCAAAATTACACTGCATCATTTTCATTACTTTTAAATCTGAAATAATTTTGGCCATTAATGCAGTTTTTATAATAAAAGAGCTTAAATCTCTTTCGATATCGGTCGCTTGTATTATCTGTAATAAACTATTCACTAGAAAATCTAAATCTTCTGTAACATGGGGGTTATCTATTTCTTGTCCGTCTGATACCAGAGAATTTTGTTCGTGATTTTGATCAAGAGGTAGACTTGTTTTTAATTTTAACGACAAATAACATCTTTCAATATCTTCTGCAGTTATAGATTTGTCATCGTTATTAATATTATATTCTAAGTCTAAACCTTTCTTAAATTTATTCCTTTCAAGAATAGTTTTACATGGTTTGTACCACGATTTCAATGTAAAACCGATCAACATTTTACTGTATTCTCCGATTGCTGAAGAAGCTGTTAATCTTCTGTTTAACGTATTTACAGTCCATTGTAATAACTGGAGTTTAATGGAATTATTTGTCATTATTGTTGAATTCATATCAGAGTCTTCTACATCATTTGGCAAAACGGCATTTTCGCAAAATATTTTAAGCATTTGAACGCTAGCTTCTGATAATTGAATTGATTTTGTTAAATATAGTTTTAAAAATAAGTTTGGATTCGACATCTTTTCACTGGTAATTAAACTTTGTACTAATATGCAACCTTTTTGCACAATTTCATTGTGGGCTATACTTAAATATCTGAAATATGAAAATGCACAATTTTTTATTCTCCTATATAATTAAAAAAATTTGAATGTTGCTCCGTCATTTTAATCGAATCCGTTGCATCATTGCAAAAAATTTTTTTGAACGAAAAAAAAAAAATATCGATGCCGGTATTGTAGGGATTTACACAACTGTTTCTAATAAAAAATTTAAGTTACATAAATATTAAATAAAAAAAAAGACCAATTCAGGACATCATAATATGATTTACATATTGTAAATTGGCAAATACTTACTCTACAGTGGTCCTATTTTCCCCTAGTGACCATAACTTGGTCGAAAGTATTACACCAGATTTTTTGACCTGGAAGGATATGTGGTACTTTCGGCCAGGCTAGGACAAATTTCTTTCAGCCCTTAGGTTCCCTCTTAAATACGGCCCGTCAAGACAGAGCCACTTAGAAACGCTGATTATTTAGACCATGATAAAATAATCAATTGAATTCTATTTAATACCCATATAAACGATTAAAGAAAATAGGACTAATAATTGGACCACAAATTTTAATTTCTAAATAGCGTCAAATAGAATTTAATAGACCATTATGATTTGAGAAACCTCATAATTGTAGTTTTAAATATATTTTACCTTAATACTGCATCCCATATTTTATCCCAGTACATTTTTACGTCTTCTTTTTCGAATTTTTCTTCAATGTGTAGGAATACTGTGGCTAGCTCGCACAAACTTTCCATTATCGAAAAATTTTTATAACTTTGATTCATTAACTTTAAAATAATTTCTAGAAACTCAACGTATTCCTCGAAGTTTAGACAATCGGGGTATTTTGTGTACATAACAGTAGATATTTGAATAATTGGCCAGGCTCTTTCAGGATCCCTATCATTTATGAGATCGACAAGTTTTTCAACGTCACCTGAGATACGTCTTTTTTTTCTAGGTTGTATGTACACACTTTCTTGAAAAGTGTTCGTTTCTGAGATACTCGGTAATTTCAGTAGTATTTTCTGTCTGAAAACTATACACAATATTTTTATTTATGTTTTAATTTTATGTATTTAAGTGAATTTTGTGTTTAAAAATATTACTTTATGGCAAAAATATTACTTTTTTTGCCTAGTGAGCCGAAAGTACCACTTTCGATCCCGGCGCCCGATCGCGAATGTTGTATTTTCGGCCTCACTAGACAAAAAAATTGTATACTAACCATGGGAGCAAATAAAGAATCCCTCAGGTCGCATGTTTGTCACCCTCGCGTTCGGCTCGGGTGACAATTTACATGCGATCTGGGACATTCTTTACTTTTGCTCCCTAGGTGTGTAATATACTATCTATGTCCACGTCGTTAGCTCTGGGTAATGACGAAAGAAAGTCTAAGAAAGTAAAAGTATAAGTGAAGAAGGTGTAAGTATAGATTTTGTGCCTGAGTAGGCCTGAATGCCTGAATAGCAGTCTTTGTGAAATTCCAATAATCTACATTATAATCTAAT
Source organism: Torymus flavipes (assembly GCA_030522905.1). Classification (NCBI taxonomy): domain Eukaryota; kingdom Metazoa; phylum Arthropoda; class Insecta; order Hymenoptera; family Torymidae; genus Torymus; species Torymus flavipes. The sequence goes on along the minus strand of JAPYZO010004946.1, from coordinate 17,891 downwards.
CTAAAATTCCGATAATAATCAAACTGGTAATCAATAACACATTATATACCTATCGATACTAATATCCGAATTTTGAAAAATTTTAAATTTGGTCTCGATCTTTCGGCCCTTTTAGGAAATGGCAGGCAACTAATACTCCATCAGACTTGTTAGTTATTTATAGGCATAAATTGTACCTCTAAAGAATATCGATTTCCAAGGGAAAATGTCGGCCCTCTAAAAGTTAAAATATTTAGTTCCTTATTTTACTATTACGAGTGCTTTTTGATTTATAAAATTGTTCATAATTATTAAGTAGATCTTTTCGAATACTATAATAACTTATTTTAAGAAAAAAATATTTATAATCTTCGAAATAATGGACCCCTTTACGAAGACACATTTTCTTCAAATTTTGGATTTGATTCTAGTGTAAATCCATTAAATGATCTTGGAATATTCTTTTTTCCCGGATTTTGTAAATATTAATAACCTGGCCTCTATTAAAAATACGTTTTGCCCGTAAGTGAGATCGTATTAAGGTGATTCTTGTCGGCGTAGGGGGTACGAAATATCAAAATGCATGTAATAATATGTTCACAAATTATTGCGAAAAAAGCAATATAATATAAAGAAAAAAGTACATCAAGTGATGAAAAAAATTGTTTTAAGGAGAGGTCGATGTTACAAAGTCAATTATAGTTAGCCAGAGAAAAATGTTATAAATTGACGGTGAGAGGAAGAAGAACGTATCTCGGCGTGTTGATAAAGAACGACGTATCTCGACGCGCGGATCAAAAACGTTGTATCTCGGCGCAAGGATGAAGAACGACGTATTTCGGCATGCGGATGAAGAACGTCGTATCTCAGCGCAAGGATGAAGAACGACGTATCTCGGCGCGCGGATGAAGAACCACATATCTCGACGCAAGGATGAAGAACAACATATCTTGGCGCTCTTACGACCAGTACACGGCCAGTATAAGGTGAAATACGTCGTTCTTCATCCGTGCGCCGAGATACGTCGTTCTTCATCTTCCTCTCAGCCGTCGAAATACTGGAGATTTTTTCAATTTATATCTGATTTTAATTTCGAAATTGAGTATTTTCAGGGCGATTTGCTAATATCAAAATTGAAAAATAACTAAAACCTTCAAGTTATATTCACTTGTTTATCTAAGTAGTTAAATACGTAATGATCTTAACAGCGATATATTTTTGCTCGTTTTGGTTGTTTTGAATATTTTTTTGGCAAGTCTCCTTGACATTGCTCAATGACAATGACGAGTAGAAATTCACTTAAACTGAAAGACAGGGTCTGTACAGGCTAAACCACCTATTTTCAATACGGAAAAATCTTCGGGAACGCAGCAGTCCCGATAAAGGATGACGTTATGCTGAACACATATAAAGCTACGTGCCTATAACTAGAGGTAACCCCTTCTTTTTTCGGATACGCTGCTTACCTATTACACTGAGAAAAATTATATAGGAAAATTTACTACAAGTGTAAGAAAAATTACTATATTTTATGGCGGCAACCGCGGGACAGACTTGAATTCTATTAATTTTTAATATGAACATAGTAATTTTTCTAATTTTTGTCAACTAAGCTCAAATTAAAAAAAAAATTATTTTTTTTCATTATTTTGTATACACAGAACACCACATATTTAATGATGTAATGAATAAATAAATAAATTAGGAAATAAATTTTTTTTCCGCAGGCTAGTCGGACGAGCTAACCACTTACCCACATGTGAACCTTGAATACATAATTTTGGAACTGATACATTTGCTACCTTAGCTTACGAAAGGACTTTGATAATAATTTGATAGAAACAATATAAAAAAATAACATATAATTCACTAGCATAACATATAAATAAAACAATTTAATCGACATTGTCGATGTTTTGTTGACTTACAAGCCTTAAAATCTGAAATTACGGGAGAAACATAACTAGTCGGGGGGCCTACAATACCTGCCGTAGCCATTTCGAGGTCCCCTCTAACACCAAAGATTTTCTTACGTATTTTGACCTCCTGAATCCGAATTTCGAAGGTGTTTTGTTGAAAAATGCGTCAAACAAAAGTTATAAATAATGAATTGTTAAAATCTCGAATTTCACGGTTCAAATGTGGATAAAACATTTTTCATAGAGTTCTAATAAATCATTGCATTAAATGCACTTAGTTTTATAGTAAGCTACGCTCGCGCGCTAACCTCACCGTGCACAAATGGACTGCTTAAGGCACGAATAGGCGTGACAGCGAACTTATAGGTAGACGTGCTACTTCATGCCGTGCAATAATGGGCCACTTAAGTCACACGTATCGTAATGTACTATTTCATAACTAAATTTTAATATGTGTGTTTATTATACTCATCATAATTTTTATAATTTAGTTATTAGAAAAATTATTATAAGTACATATATTATTTATTTAAATAACTATTTTAAAAATTGGGTATAAAGCAAGTACATTCCGCAGTTGATAGAAAATATAGTAATTTTTCTAAGACTTGTAGTAAATTTGTCTATATCATTTTTCTTAGTGTATTGGGCAAATCGGTAATACTGTGCAGCTTTCAACAAGTACGTCGCTTCATGGATTCATTTTTAAACAATTTCAAGTTCAGTCATCTTCGATAACACTTAAGTAATAGTATGCCCGAGTCTTCGGTATGCGCGCTACCAGCGTATGTGCAGTTGCCTTCTCAGAAGGTTTTTCTGTGAAGGCATATGATAAGGTGCAGAGTAGGGCATGAACAGCTAGCTAAAATTAAATATTTTTTTATAGTTTTATAATTATTTTGCACATTGTCTCTATACAGGGTTTCCTGATTTGAGAGTAACTTCAACAATGATACTACGAAAAATAGGGCATACTTATATCTTTCATTCAAATATTCAACGGGTATCAAGAATTGATTTTAAGGTTGTATGACCCACAACGTCTCTGCCAAAAGTTAATTTAACGTTAAAGTTTTAACCGAGGTTAAAATCGCGATAAATAATTGTAAAGCAAATCATCAATTTTTTATTTTGTCAATCTATGTGTAAATTCAACTAGAATATTATAAGCTTTAAAAATTGTAAATCGAAGGAAATAGAATAGAATATCACTTTTTAAAATCATCAAAGTGCACAAATTTAGACGAAATAGCGAATTTAAAACGTGATATGCAAAATCTAGAATTGTGCTTCGATTTATAATTTTTAAAGCTTATAATATTTTAATTGCATTTATACACAAATTGCAAAAATTAAAATTTGATCATTTTGTTTATATAATTATTTATCACAGTTCTAACGTCAAAAATTAACTTTTGGCAGGGACCTTAGAGACTGTCTACATACTGAGCAATGAGCAATGGGCTTTGGGCAATGCGTAAACAGATCGTTGTTGGTCATCTTGTAAATTTACAACTCATGGTTGAAGTCAGTACTCAGTTGTATACAACGTCTATTTGTCTTCAACCATGGGTTGTGAATACAAGATGACCGACAACGATTTTTTTATGCATTGCCCAAAGCCCATTGCTCAAGTCTAGTATGTAGACAGTCTCTTACGGGTCATAAACCTTAAGGCAACCTGCTTAGAGTCTGTCTTTCACCGTATGACACACCTGCATAGGCCCAGCCTAAGTGGTCCCTGAACAGGACCTATGTTTGTGACCAAGCAGTCTGTATGATTTTCTATTTAGGAAAACTTTCAAAATTAAAATCGGATAAAAATAAAAAAAAAACCTCCAGTGTTTGTCAAATATTTTTATACTATTTTGCATTATTCATATTTTCAACAATTTGTTTTCATCACTTTTCATATTAGATTATTTCATACATAATAATTCGTGAACAGATTATTATATAAATTTTTACATTTCGTACCCCTCACTCCGATACGAAACGTTACTCACGAATGCAAGTTTCTCTCATTCTATTTTGAGTTTTGAAAAAAAATATCTATTTGACACGCTTTGGTTAATAACTACAATTGAAAGGGATTTTTTCTTAAAATTCAAAATTGAATTAGAAAAAAGGGTCTCCGCAATCGTCGGTAGGGAAGGGGGGACGCCATGATTTTATTTTTGTAGCGTAAATATAGATGAGATCATGTATTAAATAAAATAAATAAAATAAATAAAATAAATAAAATACATAAAATAAATAAAAAATATTAATATTTGACGATCTAAATTTTGAATTAAAAAACTCCGATATATGAAATTGCATTTTTTTTTCACTTAAATAACGATACTAATACTACAAAATACTATCAACATATTATAAACACGTAAAAATGAGGGTATAAATAGATTATTTCCTCGAGACTTTTTTATCACATAAAACCTATGTCCGAAATATGTGAGAACCAATGGGGTACTGATGGCATCCCTTATATAAATCTCACATGGGTTTTGAATTAATTAAAATTTTTTTCACTGCATCCATTTATATATATATTTTTTCTATAGTACTTACCTTCACAACCTAAAGTAATAACATTTTCTGATAACTTTGTAGGCCTAAGATCATTTAATATCATCTTGTATAATAAATTAATAATAGCTTTCCACTTATTATCATTGTAAGTATAACTAACATCATCACCTAATGGAGAACCATTTGGATGATGAACTTGTACCAAAAGAAGATAGAGCTTATATTTCTCCTCTGGACCTTTTAAATCAATCATTGATAACGGTATGCTTTCTCCAAATTTACAGAGAGTAAATCTACTTTCTGTGGCAATTTCATGACATACTGTATAAGTCAATTTGAACAAAATATCTGTTGACATAATGTTATATGATTGATAGTTTTCCAAAAGATTACCTAGAAAATTAAATTTATACGTTAAACAATTTTTTCAATGTAAAATTTTGATTGTTTCATTAAAATATGCTAAAGTTATATTTACCAATAATTGGTAACAATTTCTTTGTTTCAAATAACAAAGTTGATAATGTGCATCCATATTGAACAATAAGATCTACTGTTTCAAGAAGTTTCACATAATCAACATTAGGAATAACATTTTTTAGTATAGAAGAGCAAGTATGTAATAATTCTTGCCAATGATTATAATTTACAAGCGTTCGTTGTGATCTTTTTTGCAACACATATTTTCTTAAAATACTTAAATATATTTCATAAAATTCAGAATAGATTTGAGCATTTTGAATTTGTAATACTTGTAGTGTTGAAATAACTACATCTTTTGGTTTTAGAAAATAGTTTGCTTTCTCGGCTGTTGAATACACAAGTTTTGTTATTCTTTCTTTATCAAGTTTTCCAGAATTTCCAGTTAGTTTACTGATTCGCTCTATTTCCTAAAAATAATAAAATTATATAACATTTGATTAGATTACACATTCAATTTTAAATTTAATATAGTTGAAAGAGATATTATATAAACTAATATTACAAGATAACTCACACTTATGAACAATTCATGTACAATAACAAATAAATCATTCCATGAATAAGTCTCATGTCTTATGTTCAAGTCAGGATTTTTTGAATACTCAGTTATCTGTTCTAAGACATCTTCTGAGTTATCATCCCATAATTCTAATAATTGTTTTATGGCTTTCTGTTGAGTAATAAAGTATTATTACTATGTAAAAATTAATCATACAAACTAATAATATAAATTATAAAATTTTTCATACAAACCTTATAATCAGTGACTTTTTTACTTTTAGCAAATGAAATGATTTGAGAAAGCCGATCCATACGAGATGACATTTTGTCAATTACGAAAATTACAAGAATTCTAATAATTAACCAAGTAAGAACAATATAAGTTAACCTATAGCTGATTACAGTTTATACAACAAGCACGCATTATAGATCTAAACATTACAAACACTTTGAATAAATAAATATCCCAATGTTGGCTCACATTTTATCGAGTGACAATTTTTTTTAACTGAGGAAATTACAAAAAACATTTGATCTTTTCCGTTCTTGTAGTTTATCCGTTTACCGCCACCTGTGTATTTCTTCTAAGAATTCGAAGCGACGTTGCCAGTTGCCACATTGAATATTGCTGTTCGATACGTAGATATTCAACTACTAATTAATTGTAAACTCGAAAATTTTGCACTAAAATTTTAAAAACAAGAAATAAGCGTTTTTGTTTAACTTTTATAGTGAATCACTGTAATATAATAACCGTTAGTTAATTGTGTTGTTGTTATATTTACAAATATTTGTATTTGTTACCAACAGTCAACACGTGATGTTAAGATTGTCATATCGTAATGGGCTGCTTTTCGAAATTCATTTTCATCTTACATTTGGCAACGTTGTCGGTTTTTGACGGTCGAGGGTAGTCATCGAACAGTAATTTTACGCTTGTATGACTTACTTACGCAGGATAACAGCTGGAGTTTAGCTGTATCAGCTGTTGCCGACGTTGCCAAATGTAAGACGAAAATGAATTTCGGAACAAATTTCGGTCATATCTACCACCTTGAAAATGCAATAATATAATTCAGTTCGCGCGCCCTTTTGGACCGGTTTATAACCTGAGAGAAACTTGTGAAAGTATATAACTACATACACTATAAAAAATGTCTTCAGATGGACCAAAAGTTATTCATAATTTACCATGGTAAAATAATGCATTATTTATGTATCAAACTTTTTTTATAATTTATTTATAATTTATGTACAATAATATTGTATCAAATATTTTTTTAATTAAAAGGGTTGAAAAGTACCGTCCAAGTAAATTAGATGATCTTATTTCTCATGAAGAAATCATTCAAACAAGTGAGTATCAATATTGTTAAAATTAAGCTGTTTTTATCTATATCTATAATATTAATAACCTCTCTAAATTTTTATTATAGTTAATAAGTTTATTGACCAAGATCAATTACCACATCTACTATTGTATGGTCCACCAGGTACTGGAAAAACCAGTACAATACTTGCATGTGCAAAAAAGCTCTACACGCCTCAGCAGTTTAATTCAATGGTAAATTTAACTATAATAAATGAATCACAATTAATTATTTCTTTATTTAAAGTAGTATAATTTTGTAGGTGTTGGAGTTAAACGCTTCAGATGATAGAGGAATTGGAATTGTCAGAGGTCAAATTTTAAGTTTTGCCAGTACAGGAACAATGTATAGATCAGGATTTAAATTAATTATTTAATTATTATAAGAAAATAATGTGTTTTATATTTTTAGTAATTGAAAAATATACTGAGAATGTAAGGTTTTGTATTATATGCAACTATTTAAGTAAAATAATCCCTGCTATCCAATCCCGTTGTACAAAATTCAGATTTGGACCTCTTGGTGCAGAACAAATATTGCCTCGTTTAGAGCATGTAATCAAGGAAGAGAAGTAAATTTCATTTCAAAATTTTGTTATTTCTTACCAAAAAAGGTTTTCACATAAGTAATTTAAATAATTGATAATTTCAGTGTAACTGTAACCGAGGATGGCAAAAAAGCATTAATGACTTTGAGTGATGGTGATATGAGGAGAGTATTAAATGTTTTACAAAGTACATGGTTAGCATTTGGATGTGTTAATGAAGATAATGTTTACTCTTGTGTTGGGCATCCTCTTCCAATAGATATAAAAAACATTGTTAATTGGTTATTAAATGAAACTTATGAATCAGCTTATAGCAGTATCCTTTTAAACATATTTATATTATAAATTTTCTTAGTAATTTAAAATTTTTAAAATAACATATTTCAAACTTAATCTAATTCTTAGAAATTCAAGACTTAAAAACAAAAAAAGGATTGGCTTTGCAGGATATATTAACTGAGGTTCAAGTGATTGTTAACAGAAGTAAGTAAAAATAACTTAAAAAAAAACATTTGTTTGAAATATTTTGATTTAATCAATTTAATTATTTTTTAGTTGAATTCCCTGATGATGTATTAATTGATCTTATAATAAGAATGGCAGAAATAGAAAAAAGAGTTATAAGTGGATGTAATGAAGCTGTACAGTTAAATTCTCTCGTTGCTGCTTTTCAAAAACCCAGAGAAATAGAAATTCCTTAAGTTATGTTTTTGTATTTTTAAGAATAATACTATTAGGTTTTTGTACAATGTAATATTTTTATAATAAAAAAGTAAGTTATTAAGAATTGAGTATTACAAAATTTACTCTATATTTTATCAATGTATTTATATTTTATAGAAAATAGTTTCATATTTTTATTGGATGAAGTATCTAGTACAAAAACTTTTACCTAATCAAACTTTTAATGTTTTACATTTAGAATGTAAGTAGTACAGCAAAGTACTAAATAATAAAGATTACACACTTTCTTCAATTTAATTTATTTTTAATTTGTAGTTTATCAAATTGTTTTCATGTTAAAAAAATAAATCTTAACAAGAATAGTATATTACGCACCTAGGGAGGAAAAAACTTGGTCAGTCCACAGCTCGTGCAAATTGACATCCGAGCCGAAGGCGAGCTGTGGACTGGCCAATTTTACTCCCGTGGAGCGTATACTATTTTCAATTTACATGTCAATTTACACGAGCTGTGGACTGTCCAAGTTTTTTCCTCCCTAGGTGCGTAATATACTATTTCCTCACATCGAGGCCGAAAATGCCATATTTCCATTTCGGAGCCGGGCGGGAATGAGACACTTTCGGCCCGGTGTGAGAAAAATGTAATTTTAGAATTATTTCACATGCTGTAGCATTTTTAAAATTATTTCACATGCTGTAACATTTTTAGAATTTCCAGCAACTTTTTTCTTTCTCAAAATAAAAAAATAAACTATTAAGTATAAAAGTAAAAAAAATATGAAGTAATGCTATTGCATATTTTATTATAAAGATGAAAAATAATTAGTGTGTACATATATGCACCCATAATCTTTATTGTATTAGGCACTTGAGGTAGACAGAACTATATGTTTACGAACTGTGTTATCCCAGGAACACGTTACCAATTCACTTTTGTGCCATGCTAAACCTCTAACAAAATCTGTATGTGCACTGTTTTCATAAACAGGTAAAAAGTCATTGGATGAATCAAAAACTTTAACTTCTGTAGAATCACAACAACCAGCCAGCTGATTTGGAGAATTAGGATTAAATAATAGTTTATGCACTCCACGTGGAAATTTGACAGATTCATGGATAGGAGTTGCAATAATGTTTCGAATATCCAGAATTGCAATACTTCCATCAATCCCTCCAACTGCAACAATATTCTCATCATCAGGTTTCCAAGATGCAGCAGTGAGTCCACAGTCAGTTTTTTTCCATAAACCTTAAAAGAATAAAAACAATAGTAATCAACATATCCCAATTTTATAAGACAAGTGGTAAAGAAATATTAATTTTATCAGTAGGCTAACCAAGCGCAGGTTTAGATTTTCTTGTATCCCAAAGCAAAGCTTCAGAGTCTAGGGATGTAGATAAAAATACTGCATCACTGTTAATTTGAGTTTCTACACTAGTAACGACATCAGTTTGAGCTTGATGGTATGAAGATGTGGTTATCATGTCTGCCGTATCCCACACTTTTATACTATAAACAAATTAAATTGAGAATAATTGTCATAATTTAAAATAATAAAAAAACTTTTTTGAAATCATTACCATGTGTCCATTCCTGCAGTAACAATATGTTTATTGTTGCTGAATGTTGAAATTGATGTTAAACTGTCATCATGTTTACACGAGTAACCAATACATTGTAATTCTTGCAATTGTGTTTCAGGATTTAATAATAATTCAAAAACTTGTAGAAGACCAGTATCTTCTCCAATTACAAATTTATCATATTTATCTAAGTAAGTAGCCACATTTACGCCACTTTCAGTACGTACTGCTGCGACATAACGGTCACGAAGAAATTTAGCAAGGTCAGTGTACAACCATATAGTGCCATTCCAATATCTATCTACCATATTACTACCTCCAAGAATGAGACTATCATCTGTAAACAGCATACATATAAAGAATATAAATCATTAAAAATATGTTGATAAAATAATAAAAGGTTTTCATTTAAAACCATCAAATTTTAACTAGCTTCAATAATTATTTAATGAAAAAAATGTATTTTTTAAGGTTTAATTGTGAAAAGGAGAGGGGTTGCTCCAATTAATAAATATTTACAATAAGAGCTTGGCATGTTAATAAAATATATTAAAATGAACAACGAAAATGAGAATTTTTCTAAAAGATGAATCCTGTCCTTGTTTGAATTTTTTTAAAGACAATATTTTGAAAAGCCGGTCGACATCGCTTTTTAACCTATGACTTACCCTTATGCACCATGAGGACTTCGAGTTGCTTGTCGGGTGGTGGTGGGTGATCTGCCGCAGTCAAGTTTCTATAAGCATCCGCATTGAGATTTGGATCGATTTGCTGGCTTTCCTGCTCCATTTTATTTTTATTATCGACGAAATTTTAAAATAAAAAATAGCGGCTCTGTCCTCACGTTGCAGCGTTGTTTCACGATTTCATTCTATGCGCTCACGCAATCTATGCTCCAAACCGGCCGTGCGGCGTGCACGCACGCATGAGCTTTGCATTTACAAGTTCCAAGTACGGAAGAGTGTTGTGACTTTGTGAGTACAGCCGACAGCGCCACTGGAGTCTCATTTTGCACCTACATGTGTTGTATATACTCACACCCTACCGCCTGCGACATGTATAGTGATGTAGTGATGTAGCTCCCTGTCTCTATATACTGTATACGGGCCGCCAAGTGGCCGTTCGATAATCGGAAATAAGAACACGTGTGTGCGCGGTAATTGAAGTCGACGATTGGTCAGGGTCGCGAGGAAGCCCTTTTCAACTGTGCGGCACTGTTTTGCGATAGCAAACAATTATTAGCTCCACCTTGTTATGTATTTACTTACTGTATAGAAACCTTTTCCTCTATTTATTTTTTATTCTTTATTTTAAAAGCTTTTATGTTATATATTATTACTTTTCCATAATAGGTAGACAGCTGTACTGTATTTACTTGTTGATTTACCATCATTTACTTGTTGATCCTAATCAATATACAAGATAGTTTATGGATACTTAAATTTGTAAAGTATTAATATGAAGTGTTAAGATGAAGTTTAAGCTTAAAAAATATTTTTTTTTTCAATTTATAATTTCTACCATATTATTAGCCTATGAAATAGGCTAATAATATCATATACCATTTTCTAATTTAAATGAAAAAGCTCAGGCCGTTTATTTTTGTTTATGTATACTTTGTGATATAATATGTACCAAGTAACAAACTGCATAATATAAAGAAACTTGTTCAAAGCTTCTTTGAAATGATGTGAGATTTGTTTTATAATCCTACTTTTTTATATTTTTCAATATTATACCTTTAATTTTATCTGTTTATTGAAGGATTTTTTATATGAAGAATATTTACAATATGTATTTTCAATTCAAAATATTAAAAAAAATCGGTATATTTGCTAAAATTTCGGAAAATGTGATAATGAATTATAGTCGGTTATTACTCAACAATCTTAAATTTATTAGCTCATTCTTTTAAAGTCAATTTCGGGATTATTTTTTTTTTTCTATAAGATTTCGGAGGGAACGTTTAGACACGGAGTTGTGCGTAATACCGATATTAAACTTATATATACTACTTAATTATGCCATATAAATTTATAATTTAATTGTGAGCTAACTGATTAATTTACAGTTGCCTATTGTTATTATTTATTCGCAAAACGTTTAAAACTCAAATATTAAACGGGCAGATTTAAACATTTGTATGTGCCAACGACATTACGATACATTTATTAAATTTATAATCGTACAGACTGAGTAATATCGTCTGGGTATCTATCACGGGAAAGTAAAATGGACCAATCAGTACTTAATAAAGTACAAAGTAATCGAACTTTATGTTCAGTAAAAGAAAGATTACAGGATGTACAAGTCGCTATGAGAGCAAAAGAGCGATATAGCTGGCAATCCGGTGCAAGTAACGTTCGCGTGCACTCGGCGCAGAAAGCTTGCGAACTTGACCAGCGTAGTAGGCCATGACGTAACGCGCGGAGGCCTTCCGAAACTCCCCCGCGCGTCGCAACACCAATAGGTATGCCTATTTGACTAGAGCCAAAAACTCGTGCAAAAGGGCGAACCTCTTGATCTCCGAATAGGTAGCGAGCGAGAAAGACGGAGCGACTCAGCGAGCGAGGACGGCAAAAGAGGCGGCAGGCTGCAGCAGCTGCTGTGCTCAAGCTCACTGCTTGTCTGATCTGACAATAATTTCCGCCGTGACGCATGCGTATTGCAAGCAACAACGAGACGACGGCTGCGCGACTACAACGCCACTCACGGCTCACGGGCACACGCATATATAAACATTCGGAGGCGCACGCACACACAGGCCAAGCCCCGCTCCACCGCAGACACCGCAGTAGAAGCACAGCAGCACCGAAAATCGCAGAATTTAGTCCAACGGAATCCCAGAGTTGGAGAGTCTAGAGCCACTGACATATAGAGGCGGAGCGCAGGCGGTCCAAGAGACAGAGCAAGAGTGGGAGAGGGAGAGAGAAAAGAGCGTCGCGTCCGTGTGCGCGTGTGTGCTGGCAGTGCTGGCACTGGTGGCATTGTGCGTGTACATCAGCAGCAATAGCATCAGTTCCTCTTTGGGCCCTTGTAGAACGGCCGTGCACGCTCGTCCGTTGATGCCGTGTCGCACGAAGGACGCGTGAGCGACAGATAAAAAGCTAAACCAGGGAGGAGAGTCCGCGTGGGAGCCTCCGCTCAATTTATATCGCGCTCTTGCGCCTCTCCCCGATATATCTGTCACGTCTATACACGTACGCGCGCGCGCGCAGAGCGAGAGCCAGTAGGCAGGCAGGCGCTGTGCGCACGAACCTGAACTGACGGCTATCTACGCGGAGGACGGCGACACGGCCACGACGACGACAGGAGTGTGGACCGCGCGCGACTCGCCCCAGAGTCCGCAGCAGCAGCAGAAACGAGGACGAGGAGGAGGAGGAGGAGCAGTGCTGTCCCTGTAGCGCCACAGCCGCGCAGCCAGTGAACCGCCGCCGCTGCTGCACCCTCTTAGCCAGACCGAGACAGCGCGAGACAGTCGACCGAGACTCGTGTTGCCGCAACCAGAGAACACGGCAGGATGTCGACGAACAAGCCAGAGCAGGTCCTCATTATCGATCCCGCGAACGAGCTGCGATTCCGGGGTGAGTGTCGAGCTGCCCGCGGAGCTGCTATATATACACGCGCCCCTTCCCGTCCTGCCCGATCCGCTGCTGCTCATCTGCAGCTCGGAGAAGGCGTCAGAGGCATTGAGTGCTGCTCTTATTTTCCTTGTCCCTTTGGGGCTTCCTCTCTTATTTTCCAACCGTGTGTGTACTTATGCATGTGTTGGCAAGCGCCTATGCCTATGTGTGCCTGCGGTACGCACGCGCGCATGTGTGTGTCGCGCCACGACATGGCGAAGAACATCCGCGCGCGCGCGCCCGCGTGCATGTCTGTGTGCGCCGCCGTCGACGATGCCCGGACACGCTTCCCGTCCTCGCGAACGTGCCCGAGGTCGTCGGAAGCTCGCGCCTCCTCGCGTATCCCAGCGAATGCCTATGATTATTGACGCTGGGGACGCGCGGCAGGCGCGATTGTCAAATGCGATGACGACTCGTGGCTCGATCCGTTACTCGCTGTGTTCGAGTGTTCGACGAGTCTCGGGTCTCGTCTTTTTTCTCTCAATCTTTCTTTTTTCTCCGTAGCCAAGGTTTCGGCTGATGAACGTTGCTGTAGAGTCTTTTACTTGTTTTGTGAACCCTCTCCCTGTCAAACAAAGGGTCAAACGCTTTTTAACATATTGATTTACATACCCTTCAGTCTCAGCTGCATTCTTATTTTTAAACTCAATAATTGACACTATGCTTTGTTTAAAATGAAGGAAAAGCAGCAATGTCATATATGTAAATTTATTCTGCAATTCTGGCTTTTCTTATTTTCTGAGTCACATTTGTCGATAAAGGACTTTCTCACGTAGAAGCATTAAGCTAAATTAAAAAATGCGAATTCTATGGTTGGAATTGCTTTTCTTCAACTGCTGTGTACAAAAAATATTAATGCTGAAGCTTTTCTCTCTTATAGAAACAGATATGATCTGTTATGACTCGGCAGTTCCTTTCATCTTGGCTTTTACAGCTACCAAATTATTACTGCAGAAATAAATATTTTGCAGTTTACTTCTATTAATTATTTGCTGAATCTTACATTTTGTTCTTGTCAATACATGTTCATATATTCATCATTTATTTCCTGAAACTGAGTTTCTTTAAAATTTTTTTAAATTGTTATGTCTAAACATTATATTTGTTTATTGGCTCTTTCAAATATTGATGGCTTTATACTAATTTTCAGTATTTTGACTTATCACAGCTGACTTTATTATTTATTATTCTTTCTAAGAATTGGAGAATTACTTTACAATAATGATAAGTTTAACACAATGAATGTAGTAACTTCATTTATCTTTGATAAATTAAATATTGTCAATTATTAATAATTATTTCTATATTTTATAAATTAAATTTTTATACATTGAGAAAGTTATTACAATATAGGTACTTATAATTTGTAAATTGAATATAAGATACCAGTATGACTTTGAAGGTTACAATTAGCATTACCTGGCAAAAAAGAAAGGACGTCATTACACAAATCATGCAATGTTTATCTGATCTTGATCAAGTGCTATTTTTGACATGATAGATTTTTTATTAATATTGTTTTTTATCATTATACAGAATTTTTTAACACCTTCACTTATTTTTTTACATTTAATTCTTTAGGTCCTTTTACTGGAGCTCCAATCGCATCGTATATGAAACTTACAAATCCAACGAATAACAGCAAAGTATACTTTAAAATAAAGACTACTGCTCCAAAGAGATATTGTGTCAGACCAAATTCTGGAGTTATTAAGCCGAAACAAGTGTGTGAAATAGCTGGTATGATATTAGATATATATATATATATATATAACCTAATTTTTATATTTTATACCACAATTTCAAATTTAATTTATTTAATTTAATATATTTTTGTTTTTAGTTTGTTTACAACCATATGATTTTGATCCGAATGAAAAGAGCAAGCACAAGTTCATGGTCCAAACCCTTGTTGCTTCTAATGATGATCCTGATGAAGATCCACAAGAAATCGTAAGTATAAACTTTTTAAGTATTAGTTAATTAGAAATATTGTTTAGATATATGCAGACATATTTAGATATATGCAAATAGATAAGAATATATTGTTTGAGTTTTGTTTGAGAAATATACATAAAACCAAAAGAAACCTTGAACAGTTGAAATACCAAAAATATATATCTGGTCAAGTGACTTGGGCAATTATCCAATGCATTTCTAAAATTATTTCCACGTTTGCTTCAGAACTAACATTTAACTAGACTATTGGCAAATAATTCCAATTATCTGGGTAATTGTTTTGTGTTTACAAGTTACTAAATAAGAAATCTCATCTTTTTTTTTATTAACATTCTAGTGGAGAGATGTCAATCCTGAACAATTGATGGATACAAAACTCAAATGCATCTTTGAAAATCCAGTTAGTAGTACTACTGCAACAAAAGCTAAAGCAACTACTACAACGAGTAAACCAGAGTCAAATTCTACTGATGGTAAAAATAAGGCAATTGGGGAAACACTTAAGTCTTCGCCAAAGGTAAGAAATATTAGTTCAAATAATTTTGAATTTGGTTTCTAATATAATCCACATTGATGTTAAAAGTATTACCATCCTCCTATTTACAAATTAATAATTTTTACAGCCTACTGGTGAAGCTGAAGAAAAGTTGTTGAAAGCAGCACAAGAGGTTAATCAACTCAGGGTAGAAGAAAGTACTCTAAGGCAGGAAAATTTGCAATTAAAGGTAACATTTGATTAAATATTAAAAATTTATAGTCAAATAACAATTACCTAAAAATACTTCTTTTTTATTACGTTAGATAGATGCTATATAAGCGTGCTATGTATCTAATAATGATGTTTTAATTACTGAACTCAAAACTAAATTAACCCTATAACCAAACAAATTTATAGAGATAAATTTTTAATTGAATACAATTATTATTATTAGAAGTAATATTTTATTAAATAAATAAATTTATTTGAGTGACTCATGAAAAACACATTTTTTTATTTTAGGAGGAGGTAATGAAATGGAAAAATGCAGCATTGGGTAAAGATGTAAGCTTAGCTTCAGTCTCAAACTTGACTTCACAGCTGCAGAGTCCGCTGCCCATGTCTACCAACAGTATAATCATCGCCGTTGCCATGGTCGTGGTCGGTTATCTCTTGGGAAAATTGATCTGAAGAGTCTTCGCCTTATCGTAACCACCTTTGGCACGCCACCCCTCCCTTTCCCTCATTTTTCTTAGCCTACCCTTCCTACCACTCGATATGCCATCGACATTACTATTACGAACTGCGAAGAGAGAAAACAAACGATTTACCAAGTCAAGCAGTCACTCAGTTGTTCATAATAAATAATGATTATCAACTTCTATTGTAGTATGGTCTACATAAAGTAATTAGAGTCGTTTGCTAGGCCAGTGTGCTTAATGCAATAAAGGCAAACGGGAGTAAAATCCTTTTCTAAGAACCTCGAAGCGATAGGTTTTTAATAAGTGTTCACGGTTTGGTTCGCTTTTTATTATGTTTCTGTTTTCTGAAACTAAATCACTTGAGTGATTTAGTGTAAAATTGTAAATAACATTTTTCTGTTTCATAATATCTAGAAGGGAGGAAATAGAAACAGGCGCACAAATTTACGATCGCATTCCCTTAAATACTTGTCGAATTGCTTTTATCTTTTGCGCTGTTTTTCTGTGTGTATCTTATAAGCTTTCTTTTTCTTACAAAAGGATTTTCATATTGTTGTGCCACGCGTCAGTGTCTTTAACAAAAAAAGATTTTAAAAATCAAAAAAAAAAAAACAAAAAAAAAATACTAAAAGAAATCATGTCACCATTATATTATTATTATAACGTTGTTTCCAGACATTTAAATCGTGTCACTTTGAAAGATGTTGATTCGTCTTAACATTTTATGTAAAATAAATCGAGAACTTCACCATCAAAGGAAAAACTAAATATAGCACGTTTCGACGGCAATTTAGGGTTAGATATACTAAGTAAACTCGCAAAAAAGAATTTTATCTGCTCCTTGCCACTGTGCAGCGAGCTTATTGCGACTCCCTTTGGAAATAGGTTCTGAGCCACACCCCGTCCATCGACATCATAGACTCGCTTTCTGACTCAGAACTTGTTTTCCGTGCACCATGTCGCCATGCGAAATATTTATCATAAGGAAATGATTAAAACTGTCACATCTTTGCTTTTCTTTTATTATTAAAGTTTTTAATTTTAAAATTATGTTTTGTCATTCAGCTTGACCTTATGCAGTCGGATTTTTAAAAACAATGTTATTTGCGCATTTTCGCTGGGTTTTTACATTTATTTAGTAATCACAAGAATCGATGTTTTTGATATAACAAAAACTGTGATTGTTTCGTTCTAATATTGAATAACGTAAAAACTCGACGACAATTAAGCACGAGAACATATAGATATCATGAGTAGATAGAAGAGTGATGCTGTTTTCTTTGAGTACAGAAAATTTTTAGGAAAAACGTACTCTTATCTACAATAAGCTCGATTCGTTTAAACCAGAATATGACTAAACCATACAATAAATGTCTGCGTATGTAAAAATGAGAGCGACAATTCTTTGCTCACGAACCAAAGTGATAAAACGAACAATCGTTTCTCGAGAAATTCTCTACAGATAAACCTGACACATGCGAAGTGATATATATATATATATATATATATATATATATATATATATATATATA
>JAPYZO010004944.1:0-10705 GCA_030522905.1 Torymus flavipes | reverse complement strand
ATTTTTAGTTTCTTTAAAAAGATTGTATTTTTCTCTGGCGATATACTTAATAATTTATTAAAATTGTATTTTTTAAGATAGCACGCATTTTACTGTAGGAGGTATTTTTGCAATTCTCTTTTCCTAGAAATTTATGAAATATATAATAAAAAGTATATCAAACCCACACTAGCTCAACGACCTCCGCACAATTTTATTTAACAATGGGCTACAAACACTTCACTGTCCTTCCCTCATCTGAAGTTCACACCTCTCGCCTCGCGCATCTCCCCCACTGTTTTACCGGCCAGACTTCGACCCCAGCCAGGAAGCTAAGCTTCGCGAGAGAACAAAGTATATATACCCGCGCGCGCCGCTGAACGGCTGAAAGCTCTTCAACAAAGCTGCGCGCTAGCTCAAGTTTTTTGAAGTTTGCATACTTCAGTTGACGCGGGGCAGCAGAACGGGATTAATTAAGCTTGAAGGAATAACTTTACCTCGCTCGCTGGCTCGCTCTCGCTAATTTGAAAGTCAATCGGCTGTCAAACGAGTAGCCAGCTTATATCGCTCTTCCTCTCGTGAATTAAGTTGGTGGAAGTCGCTGATATTTATATAATACAGTTTTAACCATAGTCACACCATACGTCCGAGCAACTCTACACCACGTACAAAAACACAGACTGCACTATCTAGTCTTAATTATAAATCGATTTTTATACGCTCGCTAATGGAAAAAGAATCCCATGTGTCACAATCTTCAAACTATACATAATATAATATGCGTGCGCAAGGGCAGACAGGCGTGATGCACAAAGAGGCGACGAGACGTCGGTGCATCCGCGTACATGATGGGGGTAGGGTTGCGACGAGATACACGTGTGTGTGTGTGTGTGTGTGTGTGCACGCACGCGCGCACTTGAAAAATCCACGTACATATATGACGGGGTGGCTCGTTAGCGCGGCTGTCGCGTCTCCCCCTGAGTCTGTGCCGATGACGATGATAATAGGGATGATGATGGGAAGGTGCGGTTGAGAGTAACTGAGTGAGTGTATATGGGCATCCCGCGTAAAAAAGAAAATTATTTCCAAACGTTTTTGCAAAAACGAGGTGGCCATTTGTAGAGAATTGTACTCATACTATACTTTTTGTTAAACCTTTTAGCAAAGTCCTGGATATAAGTGCAAAACTAATTTTTTTTTTACACGGGATGGGTATTAACGTTGAATTAGAGTGGAATTAGCAAAAGATTAGGTGGTTGATGATTTATGAGAAAAGGGGGCGTTTTGATTTCTTTGTGGATTAATGTGTTGTTCAGACGTTTTTTTGTACCATTTTATAAGGTTATACTAATATTCATGTTAACTATGAGATGAAATTTTCTGTTAGACGGAGAAAAATATTATATATAATCGTTGACTTACTTTATTTAATTGACGAAATTTAGTTATAGTTAAACTATAATTATCGTAATTGCAACTATAATATAATAATATACTATAAAATAAAGCATAAGTAACGATTTTGCACTATACATTTTGTAATAATCATTATATATTTACCTCAGTGTAAAATGTTTTATTCGCTATTGCTTACTCTACACGAAGAAAAATTACCATGTCTGATTGTGTAAACATAGAACTACTCGAATTATCAAAAGAATTGCCATAACTTATGATAAAAAATTACTATAAAAATTTCTGGTAATTTTTTTGTTAATACGATCGTCTCGCTTTTACAATCAGACATGGTAATTTTCATCCGTGTATTGTCGTGATTATTCATGATATTGTTCAGACAAATTTATATCAACAATTTAATTCAAAACATTCTGTTCCAGGTATACAAACGAAGCCTCAAACCATATCTCAAACAAACTTTCACCCGCAGAGATCATCAGAACCTACAACTAAACATTCGTACCGACATCATCGTTCATTTCGTTTCGCGAAAGCTCTCAAGCTCTTTCTCCAGAAATCACCTCCTCCTGCTCCTCTTTCTTCGCCGTCGACGATAAGCTTTAATCTCCCCCTTCGCACATGCTACCTTATACACATTCACATATACCAACAGCCTCTCGATGATGATTAATGCCTTTCTCCGATCATCCAACACATACGTATAATACACACCACACGCACTCTGGGAAAAAGCGCGTCATCTTTCTCCTCCTTTGGCGGCGGCGAAAAAGTTCAAGATCAATTTATACGCCGAGTCTCGTTCGCTCGCTCTGCGACCTTGTTCCGAAGTCACGTCTCTCGAGCGCGCGGCGACTTTCTTTGTTCGCTCCGGCACCCTCGCGCTTATATACTTGCTCTCGCTGACTGTGGAAGAGAGAGAGCGAGCATTAGCCTTATTACTCGCGAGTGCGGGAGCAAGTATAATCGATATAAGGCGAGACGCGAGCGCAATGACGATGCCGGGGTGTGTATATCTATGCAGAAAAGAAGGAGGAGAGGGAGATAGGGTAAGGGAGTAGGTTGGGCGGGAACGGTTTGAATATATAGGGGCACGGCGGAGAAGGTTTTAAAGAACGCGGGCTGGATGTCGAGCGGAGGCGAGGATTATAAGGCGTTTGTTGCCAGGAACGAGATTATATTAAGCGCTCGGTGGTGTATATGAATGCGCAGTGTGCACGCGGTAATAATTGAGCAAGGTATCAACACTCGAAAAGGATTTTCTGCTAGTATGAGAATTCGCGATGCAATTAGCAAGTGAAGGGTGTACTTGATTAAAGTATATATCTAATTTTAGAATTACTTAGAATATGTATAAGATCTTCGTAGTAGGGATAAACAAATAACAATATTTCCTCCCGTAGAAATATTTATAAGTAAAGCGCAGCTTTTATCTTTGTAAAGTATATTTGTTTGATTCTGCTATCGACGCTGTGAATAAAGGCTATAACTGTGTTATTGTGCTTTAAAAACGGTATAAGTTGATTAATAATATGCGATAATATACATGTGATAAACATAAAATAAGAATCACGCGCGCGTATCGACTTTGACCTCAAAATTTTTTCCCCGATAATAATTATATTATGTTATTATTACAGCGATTTATGGGTATGAATAAATCAAACGATTCTGTATACGAAATTCGAAAAATATACTGATATAATGATCACAAAAGAGTAGGAGAGACCTATGCCTAGAATTCGAAGAATTCTAAATACGTGTGTTTTGGAAAACACACGTCACTTCTAAAACCGTGTTAGCTAAAAAAAAAGGAAATGGTTCTCATGTGTCACTACACAAATATATACGGGAAACGTAGGGAGAGCTCGAAAATAGTCAACACTCTACTTAGGAGATCCTATACTGTACGTAACATGTCACAACTAATTCTCACGTATCTCTACTATTTTGTTCTCTGAAAAATTGTAAAACATCAGGTACATTATTAAATTTAACCTGACAGTATAAAACTCTTCCAGAAAAAAATCACACTCCTCGATACAAACGACACACCGCGCCTCATCAACTTCGACTTCCCCTCTTCTCCATCCTTTTTCCTGCCACCGCGCATGTATATGATCGGAATGCCAAATCAACAGAGCAGCGCCGAAAAAAGCCGACGAACTTTGGGACGACGACGACAGGCACCTGAACTCTCTCTCTCTCTCTCCCTCTCACTTCGGAGGAGAGACGGGAATAACTTTTTAGGACGAGCGCGTGCGCTTACGAGTTCAAGGTTAGCGGGCGATGCACCGCGGAGAGAAGCGCCTGCATGCATGCACACGCGCGCAGGAGATTGTATACCAGAAATACACGAGTAAGAGAGCGTGAGCGAACAGCGATGAGTGTATGTATATATAAGGAGTGGGATAGAGGGGGATGGATGATGTCGGTTTATGTATAGGGCGGAGTGAT
The DNA here is from genome assembly GCA_030522905.1 of Torymus flavipes. NCBI lineage: Eukaryota > Metazoa > Arthropoda > Insecta > Hymenoptera > Torymidae > Torymus > Torymus flavipes. The sequence goes on along the minus strand of JAPYZO010004944.1, from coordinate 6,853 downwards.
GGTTAAAAATTAGAGAGGTGTTCCCGGAAAAGTGAAGTTGGGGAGGTGGTGTGACAAACAGAGGATGAGCGTATGTGTTTTTGGATTTTAACTAAGAGTATATATATATATTCTTTATTTTTATTCAGCGTTAGTATTCGGTGCTTTTTGCCATTGTAATGTAGATTATAAGGTTAAAGAAAAATTTTTCAGGAAAGAGTTAGGATAATGATCGGGTCGAAGGATTCTGGAGGAACTGAATGAAACAATGCAGGCATCTGATGAATAATTGGTCAAAAGATTAACGATGGACCGTCAGTGTTGGTTTTAAAATAACATTTCATTGAAGAAGTGTACATATCGAGACGCAGAGATATCTTTATATAATGCAATAAAGATTATTCAAAAGTTTAATTATTTTTAACAGATTGCAGTTTATCGAGCCGAGCGGAAAGAACGTAAGAGGATAAGGAAAGTGGAGAAATGCATTGAACTCTCGTCGGCTATAATTACAGCGCATGTGAAAGATTAACCTTGTACGTTTAACCGCCAAGCTTCTACATAATTTATTAGTTGTGTATGAGTAACGGGCAAGACGTAATTTTTTTATCGCATTCATATAGGTTTCGTAATTCAATAGTCAGGCATTTTATAATAGATTATTATGACTATATATTAATCATGACAAATATATTTATGCAAGTATATTGAAAGAACATTTTTAGAAAATACTTTTTACACATATTATCATTGTCTATAATAACTTCTGTAAAATGTGTGTAATAATAGCTTTCTAAAAATTATTCATCTGTAAAGTGACACCGAATTCGTGTAAAAATCGATCATGATCTACCGCCTATCAATATGATGTCTTCGCAACTGTAATTACATTACACAAAGAAAATTAATAACGCTACTTCGTCTACCACAAAACTGAGATACCACGCGCAACCTCCAGAAACAAAAAATCAGGGTTATCTCCCTCCCGCCTCGCCAGAGACACATTCGATGCATACATCCCAGTAACCTTGCTCCACACATACCCACCCACACGTATAGCTGCTCTATACAGCATAAAAATATATCGGTGACACTGACTCTCTCTCTCTCTCCCCAAGTGCATCGTAGCGCTGCAGCTGCGTTTCTCCCGCGGGAAGAAATCGGAGAGCACTCTTTTTTCGGTCATGCCATGTATTTTTGTGCGACGGAGCTCTGTATTTTCGTTCGGTATAGTATTAGGGAGAGTGCAACGAGAGAAAAGTGTGTTTTGGGTGACGAGATCGTCTTGTTTGCTTGTGTGAGTGGCAAGAGGTTTGATTGATCAACTCCAGTTTTTCATGATTCCATCTGGAAAGTGCAGAATGGGTTAGTTATAATGATATATAAATAATGGGAAAGTTATATTCATTGTATAAGCTTTAGAGTTGAACGGGATTGTTTATAATGAACTTTGTAGATATACACAAGAATGAAATGTATTATACTTGTAATTATACATAAAATTGATTGAAAAGAATGTATCGTTATCAATAAGGGTTAAAAAATAATGTCATTTTTCAAGAATAATAGTAATAAATATAGTTCGGAATATTCGCACGACTATAAAAAATTGCACCGCAGCAACCTCATACTTCCAAACAGAGTGTTAAAAGGACCATCAGCTCTCATCAAACATCTCCTATCACACCGCAATATGTATACTTATTGCTCACATCTCACACAAACCTTTCCCATCCCTCTAAAAAAAACTCTTCATTCCATCGAAACACACACGCCCGCACAAATCCTAAAAGCTCTCCTTGTCGCGCGCGAGCGCTTTTTCGCACACCTCACCCGACTCCACTGCATCACTCACGCGATAAGATTCGTTGACCTTTACCATACGCCGCATGAGCCAACCCAATATCTCATGCACACTCGAGAGTTCACGCGCGAATACCTCGACGTGCGGCCTTACACAGCATAGAGGGAGAGAGAGGATGAGCGCAAGGCTTGTTTGCCGATCGTCGAGGCCTTTGTTACTCACTCGCTCTCACTCTCTTGCGCTTTTTCTATAACCCCAGGGGAGACAATGAACTCGTTCCCTCAGGGACAACGCACTTCGTATGTGTGTGTACAGAGAGGAAAGGGGAGATACATACGCGAGGCGAAGGGCGGGAAAAGAGGAATTCAGAATGAGAGGTATTGATTGACGCGTATAATTAGCCGGCTAGGCTCTCTATAGGCGCGGAGAGAGAGGTATAGGTAATGCCTCGTTACGTTTGTGAATACATTGTGCGTGCAGATCTGTACTGGGGGGAAAGTGGAGATACGAACGAGGCTTATTGTTGGGACGAGGGTAAAGTTTCTTTTTTTACTGCTGTTTTATTGGTATAATTTTTAAATTTCCGATTATTTCAATGAATATGAAATGACATGTTGAAACTTTGGGAAGTGCAGAACTCGGTTATAGAATTCTAGATGCAATATTAAGTCATTGTTGATATTTAATTTTTCATAATTTATTATATGTGAAAAATTATTAAAATTATTAATGCAAATGAAAAGCTAAGATAAATTAATGAGAAGCATAAATATCAGTTTTGTTAGTAATTTTTGAATATGATGTAGACTATTGATTCTTATTTTTTATATTTATTCACTATTTATTGTATTGTTTCACAGGAAAATTATAAACGTAAAATGTCATTTGGTTTGGTCACAAACGAATGAAACACCCCTTGAACTGATTAACAACGAGTCAACAAAATCAATTACTCTCACGATATATTATAAAACAGTAGTATAATTTCATCTAAAATTCTCTTATTTTCGTAACCCACTCGCGATAGTCAATAACCGCTCGTATAATAAACTCAGACAATAAATCTGGAATACTTTTAACGTAAACACGAAAACATCATTTATACATAACAAGAGCGAAGATATAATCGAACCGAAGGGGCAGAAAATAAGCCAGTACAAGAGCAAGTATAAGTGTGCAAAAAAGATGATACATATAGCACAGTCCTACCTCTGTTTACAGAGCGGCGATGACAATCATATATTGCCAATCGTATTAAAATTCAATGAGGCACCACGGTGTTAGCCATGCCCAGTACAATCAGCTAAGGTTTTATTCCACTGGTATACACTTGCATTAAACGCGGCCACTGTCTTTTTTCGTATAGCACAACTTCGCTTATCGATTTGACATTGAATTACACAAGTTGCATTGAATAGATGCACACTAGCCGCGAGGGGTATATAAATCGCTGATAATGAGATGGCTATATATTTCGATCCTACTTTTTTTAGAATAATGTAAGACGATCGATTGCTATATTCGTGCGTTTTAAAAGCGGAGAAGACTTTGAAATGTGTGTATGTATTTGTATTTTAATAGATTGGACTATAAGGTATTTATTTGTTTTCAAAGCTTATATATTGAATCATCGTATCAGTGTAACGTCAATTTTTACTTATGTCAATAATCTTAAATATTAGCAGTTGTCTGGAAAGCTCGTTTGATTATAATTAAATATACGTATTATCAACTTTAAACAATGATTTGTTGGACGCATTATTTATTATATGTACAATAATAAAATAATAAATGTGCAGTGTTTATCAACTCTGGATGCCCTTATCGTTTTTATTTCATTGTGATATTTTATATATTTTTACTCAGGTTAACAATTCAGTTGCCTGATTATTTTGTTTGTTGTTCATTACACAAAAATAATAAACGAATCTATATACTTATACTCTCTAAATTTAAAATAATGAACAGTCATTATATTAATAGTTATTAAGTCGTTTACGTTTGAAATAGTGGAATTCTACAATTTCAGTAGTGCATATTCGTCATTTGATAATGATTATTTTAAAGAGTATGAATACCTATACTTTCCTACAAAAACAATTGATACCCAGTATTTCAGTAGTCGATGTCTTATGCTTACTAAAATGCTGAATTTTTGCAACAAGTATCAAAAGCTACCATTCTTCTACGACGACAAACGATTTCCAAAAATTCTTCAGTTTATCGGATTTTAAAAGTCAGGTGTCTGACCTGCAATGACCGGCACCACTTGACGCTAGAGTGTAGAACAGAGAACACAATCGATATCTGGCACTCCGCGCTGATTTTCTCACGCTAAGGCCTGATAAACCTCTTGTGATTCATTCTCTCCTGAGAAAATTAGCGTCTTTTGTCACGATACTTTTTTTTTTAACTGTCCTTCCAGAAAATTTTCTACGCTATCGTAAAAGTACTGATCCATCCACTCAACTCCATTTTCAATACGTATGTATTATCGCTGTTTCTATATAGGGGTTTTCTTGTATTCAAAGGTTAAACATGGACGTATACTCATTATGGTTATTACCTTGGTTAATTGAAATTCATCGTTTCCATAATTGCCCTATGCCAATTGCTAGTACAAAGAAGTGGCGAGTGCCGCTCCTGCTGCTGCACAGTGGCGGCATTACGTGTGTATAAAGAAGCGCACGGAGCGTGTAATTTATTTATAAGCGAGCGGCTAGCGCGTGGCGAATCGCAGTAACTGAAATTTATTATGGAGATTGGAAAAGAGGTGAGGAGAGTTATTTGTATAGTTGTAATTTCTTTTGCCGCATAAATCGAGACAGTGGAGCACTTATAGTTTTACATTAGATTATGGCCTCTAATAATGATTCGAAGAAAGAAAAAAAACTGCAGTAACAAACTCGCTCTTCGACAATTTATTATTGAGTCCAGATAATCACAACTCGTTGTATCGAATAACAATTAATTATATTATTTATATATAACTATATAGAATAAACATTATCACTGTCGCGCGTGTCGCAAGTGATTAAAAACCCATTGTATAATAGCGACTGGCCGGATTTCTCCGATAACCCCTTATATATATACAATCTGCGTTTACTTCACGCACCTAATTAGCCAATCGTTAAAAACGTCAATCAGCCGTGCTTTTTATATTTATCATTAATTATACAGAAAGAAAAAAAAATTGATTACCCACTCTTATATATACATAAAACACACAACTTCGTACCATACACTGCAACAGCAACGAAATGCACTAGTATGCAGCACACACGCTCTCTTTCCGCGCCCGAGCGCGGTCAAGGTGCGACGCACCGTCGGGTCAAGGCCGCCCCTCTCCCCGCCCGCGAGAGAGAGAGAGAGAGAGTCATTCGCGCCCTCCGCTCGCGTGCAAGTGCATCGAACCCGCGCGATGACCGTTGACGTGCGCGCTCATGCAGCTGCAGCAGCGAGCGTGCACTCGGCGGGGCTCGGCTAAGTTCGCGAGACTCGCCGCGCTCGGTGCATTCCGAGCGATGCATCGGCCTTTATTAGGAGGAGGAGAAGAGAGAGAGAGAGTGGAGAGGTATTTTTTTGGGAGAGGTGAATGAGGGGAGGAGAGAGGTTTGAGATTGGAGAGTTTTGGGAGGGGAAGTAGGAGGAAAAAGTTAAGTGGAGGTTTGGGAGGTTTCTGGAATTGAGGATGAATGTCGAGGTTTTATGGCGGGAGCAGAGCGTGGATATATTTTTTTCTAGGTAAAAATTAATTAGACAAAAGTGGCAAAAAAATTATATAGAAAAAAATTGCTATAGTGGTATATATAGTAAATATTAGTTTTTTACATGTTACAGTTGAAATTTTTTATGGATTTTACGTTAGACCGCATTTTTTATTTTACATAAAATTTTTCAGCGAATTTTCAAATTTATGCATAGTGTGTCTAATTTAAATATATATGTTTCGATTTTACTGCATATGATTTGGTCTATTTTCAACACTTAATTTACTGAAATTAACAAAATTGTATTTAGTTTGGATACAACGCGTGCACTTCAATGAAGTGTGTATCCCATTTATAGTAAAATGTACTATAGTACTGCAGTATAACATTTTTCTCCACTGTAAAATTTTCATCAATTATTTTTACGTTCGCTCATTTAATCACCTATTGAACTATATTTTCCTTCTATCAAAAACGTTAAAACTAAGGAGCGGAACTTCATTATACCCGCAATCTTATATATATCCTCGACTTTAACATAATAAACTTCACCTCATTTTTCAAGTCCCATTGGCGCTCTCTCACTCTAATAAACCGCGCTAATTTTGCTATTTACATATCGCTCTCGCGGCAAAGAATGAAAAACGAAAAGGAAAGGCATGTATGCATACACCCATACACCTTATATATACGCATATCTACACTAACGCGCGCATGAGACGCGGGGAGAAAGTGAACGAGAGGAGAGGCCGCGCGATAGACACACTCACACACACATGCCGGGACGGGAGGAGAAATTGCACACGCGACGAGTGCAATGCCTCGCTCAGCGCTGCGGTTATAAATATATGACACCGGGAGCGGCTCGCCATTAATAATATTCGCCATGTGTGTGTGTGTGTGTGTGTGTGTGTGTGTGTGTGTGTGTGGTGTACATATAGTGCGAGCGCGGCTCGTGCCTCGATTGATTTTCAATTATATATATATATACGTGGAGCGAAACCGATTATATGAGTGTGCAGGTCGCAAGGAGAGACGTTTTTCCGTCTAGTTGACGCTCATCCATTTATTCGCGTATATAAGGGGGTTTTTTTTGGAAGGGGGATTCTTAGGTTTTTCTATGGGAGGTGGTTATTTATGGCGGGGGAGAAGGATCGTGGAGAGAATTGATGTATTGCGCGGCGCTGGCAAATGGAAGTTAGATTCGCGAACACTGCGCGCGCGCACGGACGTTTGTGCAGCGTAAGGGCTTTGGTCGTTAGCGATTTAGCCGCTCTCGTGTCCTTTGATTGCGTGACTATATGTTGGGTTAGATATTTATGATTATGGTAGTGTATTGTAAAAAGTGTACGTTATA
>JAPYZO010004943.1:0-12015 GCA_030522905.1 Torymus flavipes | reverse complement strand
CACACACACACACACACACACACACACACACACACACACACACACACACACACACACATCTATACAGATATTTCCTAAAATCATGTGATAAAAACTTCTAACACGTATATTCATGTTTCTAGAGCGATTTAAAGAAATCGAAAATTTTATTATTACAAAGCTTCCTCTAGGAGGAAGCAAAACATTTTTACATCAGATAAATTTTGGAAAAATTGAAAAACGTTAAGAAAAATTCTTTAAAAAACAGCACAAAATTCTTTTTTCTCATTGAAAGCTGTCGAAACGCTGTTACTGCTGCAGGCATCGCTAGGGTTAAAGTCATCTTGTTAGTTAGACTGTCCTTGTAAATAGCCTCCAGCTAGATCTGTGTAACATCTTCATGACGAACAGCGAGCCAATATTGTTCCCACTGGAATAGATTCTGATTGATTTCAAAGTACTTCTTAATAACATTCATCGTAATTACTGTTATATCCATCCTCCATATTGAATTAAGTATTAAGAAAACGATGGTGAGGATCAACGCAGGATGTAAAAAAAATAAACACTTAAATTTTCATTTTTAAACCACAACGTTTCGCTAGTCTAGTCCGCTAGCCTCATCAGGTGAACATTTATTTCACTACATAAACAAAGTAAAACAATAAGATCTTAACATGGTTATTATCCGTTCTACATATATAAAAAATTCGTAAAAATAATACATACAATATAGTTTATTACATAGATATTATGAGAGCGGATTCATCGTACTTCGGTTTTCGTTCAAGAACTTTATAAGCGTTTCTGAAAAATTCTGTTCTGTATAAAATTCTTCATTAATAATGACAAATTTTAGTACTTCGTAAAAAAAAGTTATACAAAGGAATTAGTAAAGAGCTATGTAAAAATCTCACAAGGTTTTAGTATCATTACATACTTCCAATATTTAGGATAATCAAAATAGTAGATTTAACTGTGACTATCTTTCTAACAGTAACTTCAATGAAACATCATGAGTTCTTAATGTTTGTGCTCTCTTTTGTAGTTATCTTAAAATTGTAAATGCGTATTTAAATGACTTTGTTTTTTGTATCATTTGTTCTTGTCTGTTCGTTATCTTCCAACCCTTTCATTTATATCAAGCTGCACTTTCGTTGTCATCATTTTTGGGGTTCAGGTCAAAGTACCTGCTCAGCTTCATTAAGTATCTGCTTCATACCACGTCCTGTGAAAGCAGAACATTATACATGTTAAAATAAATAAGATAGTCGTGGTTGACGGTAAAATGATTGTTTATTCCGCTGCCGCTTGCTCCCAAGTCAGGCTAGGTGCTCGGGTGGGGAGCGCACTCACACATACATATTGTGTGAGTGCGCGCATGTAATTTATATACGCAATCTTTGCGACCCTTGTACTCCACAACTAAGGGTCGTGCAACTATCTCGCTTACATATTTGTGTTCCGCAATATAATATGTATCTTTATTTCAACAATACATAAAATAGTATGCAATTTAAATAATTATTACAAATATAAGAAGCAAATCCATCAGCAAATTCAGCTAAGAGCAGATCCATCCACATTAGTTATTCTTTACAAAAGTATAAGTCGATCAGTGATAGATTACGGTTCTCATATACTTTCCTACACAAAAACACACACAAGTTCCATATGATGAGTTGGAAAGTGGAGCTGGACAGCTGTCTGCAGTAGCTAGGTCTAACTGGGCGACGGCGTCTGGTCTTCGGCTCAATCCCGGTAAAACCCAAGCCATATTTTTCGCACCTAGCTGGACTATCAACCGTCTTATTAATTTGGGTGCATCCGGAGTGAGTCTTGGCCTCGGGGTCGTCGTTCCATTCGCTGAGACGGTGCTTAGCCTTGGGGTGGTATTAGAACGGATTCTGTCTTCGAAGCCTTATTTTGATCATGTAACTTGCAAAGTAAATCGAGTCTTGTATTCTTTACGATTTTTTCGATCTTGCACCACCCAATTGCTGCGGCTAGTGCAGTCGCTTATTTTTCCGCTACGAACGAACAAAAATTTAGGCTACTAAGTTGCAGAACGCATGTGTTAGGTACGCGTGTGTCAGCAATATAACACTGCCATAATTTTATATAAAATCCTTAAGGTGGCTCCGGCGCGCTGGGCCGTATCTATGAAGGGGCCTTTTAGGGTGCATTGAATTTTGACATTAATCATCAATATTTTTTTACGCGTAAGTCGAGCGATTACACATCCATGCCAGCAAACGCTTACAGAAGTGCTGACGGCAACCGTGATATTATCCTAACATACTTTATACACGATATGCATTACTATGTGTGATTGCGAAAATGAAATAAAACATGTGTCGATGACAGATGGCCTCATACTATGTAACGACGGATGTCACACAGTGCCCTATATCGCTTCATATACATTATTAGACTATTTTACTTGACTTTTCTTGACTTTTGTTTTTACTTTTTTAGAACTACATGCACTGTTCAAATATATATTTGTAAATATCTTGTCTTCTAGTAGGTAAACCGTATAAATATAAACTATGATATTACAATGGCTTCTGTTCTGCTTCTGCTACTGTTGACAGCTAGGATATAATATTAAAAATCATGGGGCGATTCTGCAATGAAATCCTCTGTAAAACTTTAGTTATGATGACACATTGGTACCGTTGCTTTTGAGACATACCATTACAGCGGCTTCTACAATGCCAATTTAAAAATAATGTATAAAAATTTTGAATATTTTTATTGATTGTAATTATGTCTTTTCTAAATTTTTCTATACCCTGAATTCATGCTGATATTGTAATACTAGAGAATAATGTTAAAACAATAATTATACCATTGTCAATAGGTTTTATAAGAAAAAATTAAATTTCTGTAAACAATATAAAAAGTTCAAAATTCTGTATTTGTCATATAAAATTTTTATATCATTTCTATAAGCACCGGAAAAATATTTTTATGGAACGTTAATTATATTTTTATTGTTTACAGACATTTAATTTTTTCTTATAAAACCTATTGACAATAGTATAAATATAATTATTGTTTTAATATAAAAAATGTATAAATAACATAATTAGAATCAATAAAAATATTCAAATTATTCTTATATATTATTTTTAAATTGGCATTGTAGAAGCCGCTGTAATGGTATGTCTGCAACGGTGTCAATGTATCATCATAATTAAAATTTTACAGAGGATTTCATTGCAAGATTACCCCATGATTTTTAATATCATATCCTAGCTGTCAACAGTAGCAGAAGTAAAACAGAAGACATTGCAATATCATAGTTTCTATTTATACTGTTTACCTACAAGAAGACAAGATATTTACAAATATATATTTGAAGAGTGCATGAACCCTAGTAAAAAAAATTAATGCTGATAACAGTTCATATCTGCAGATATCAGAAGAAAGCGAAACAAAACCGAAATTAACTGCAGAAAAATGTCGGAATTGAGACAAAGACAAGAGTAATCTTTAGTTTTTATCAGTTTTCTTCAGTTTGTATCAGTTCTCGATAGTTATCTACATGCATATGTAATTTTAAACAGTTTTTTTCAGGTATCAACAGTTATATTCCCTTTTCTGAAAAGCAAGCGACTTTAAGAACTGAAAAAATCAGTAAAAAACTGAAAATAACAGTTTTATTCTGAATAAAACTGCAAGCAACAGTTATATACCGATAAAAACTGATTATAAATGATAAAAAAATTCGAAAATAAATATGAATATGAATTGAATATGTTTATTCATTATGCATGTTTTAAAATGATTTAAAAATTCATTAATATTTAAAATTCAATGCGATTAAGGTAGTTCACCTCCCGATAGTGTCATCAAAATCCCAATATCACAAAAATTGTGTTACAAGCATATTTATGCTGGCAACTCATCATTTTTCTTTGCCTCTACCACACAGAATTATTATTATTTCTAGTTGCACAGCATGCGCCATTGCCATTTTCTGTAGTATATATAAAGCTATTCCCGAAAAATTACGATTTGAAAAGAGGGCTAAATTTTGACCTCAAATATCTCTGAAATTCATAAACAAATTCTGTTACCCTAAGAACACGTATAATAAATAATATAGAAACTCTAGATCTCCACCAAATTTTGAAGAAATTAAAATAATTTTTCTCGAGTTATCATGCGACAAAGAAAATGAACTCGCCGATTACTCGGCGAGTGCACGCGTAGAATACCGTGCGCGACGTACATTACCGCGCGCGTGACGTCAACATCCGAGACAGCTGACGTCTAAGATAATGTGCTGGCGCACCATTAGTAGGACTTCCGTATCTCTAACTTAAATTATATTTCTAGTCATTTACCAACCTTTTACCTTTCATTCAATAAACATAGTCTTTTATTATTAACTTTAACCGTTCGAGTTATCATTTCGCGACCTTAGTCATTCCCCGTTCCCCGCCGCCTCCGCGGTTGTTACGTTCAGGAGAAGTACGTGTCTACGACTTGCGTGTTGCACGGTAACTAACCAGATTAGGTTTAGGATTATACGACGTTGTAGCGTCTGCGACCTAATCTGGCTATCTGGTCTATGAGAATTGAACCGAAAGACCCAGTGGTTCTCAACTCAGACGCGCCGGAGAAACGCGTCTTAGCCCTAATAACCACCCCGTGACACTCGATAAATAAATATTGAGTAATATTTTATTTAAATATCAATCCTGTTGAACTCGTTGAAGAATAAAGAAAACTTAAATAAAGATTAAACTTTTTCCCTTAGATAAGAAAGGATTAAGTAATAATGATAAGATATATGTGTCTCAAAAATGTTTTATAATTTTACTCTAGTATGTTCGATTGATTGATTCTAAAAACCAATTTATGTTAATTAAATTGAAAAAAAAGTATAAAAATTAACTTTTAAAATATAATCGTAGAATTATTAATAGCAAATTATGGAAATTTAAATATATTTAAAAAAATAATAGAATTATAAAAATACTTTAAAACAAATTTGATTACATAAAAAAGTACCTTGTATTGTAATAATTAAGTGTCGAAAAAACAAGTTTCAATGCACGTTGTACCATTTGCAAATCAAGGATGATTTTTTAATTTATTTTTAACCTTTTGACTGCAATAAAATCATATTGTTCGTTATAAAACATTTGTCGAAAGAGATTGATGAAATATTTTGATCTTATGTATTCAAAAATTTTATACAATATTTTCATCATTTGTGTTTTCCATATATTTATGAAATATTGCAAATAAATAGCGTAAAGAAAACTAAAATACTTAAATTATTTTTAAGAAAAAATAAAGCATGAAATGATAAAGAGAAAAAGTCTGAAAAGCATATAAACATAAAATACATCTAACTATTATTACAAAAAATAACTTATTCATACTAAAAAATTAAATTAAATGTTTATTGGTTTCATAAAAAAAGTATCTTTATTTTTTAATGAAAATTTGTACATGATATAAATAAATTAAAAAAAAATTTCATTAATTCATCTTTATGTAACCTCTTGCTCCGTAGAGACTATCCAGGCGTTTGCTCTTAATAAATGAACTTGTTAGTTGTTATTAAAAGTATCTAGAAATAGTGTGCAGCATTAAAATATTCCCGGAGAAATATATATATATATATATATATATTTATTTATTTTTGTGCTCATTGCTTTTTTCTGGACCATTGAGCAGCAGTTGGCCTTTATGCTTTGAGCACGTATTGTCGTTTAACGATCGAGGTTTCAATGCGTAGAAAAATTGTATGAAAAATCTATTATCACATCGACTAAAGCAGTGGCACAACTTTTGTACACCCTCGCTTTCTGTTGTCTACTCAGGCAATCAAACAAAGCTTAGGCATTTTCATTTTTTAGGCTATTGATAATCTAATAAATCTATCCAGCTATTGTTTTTGTTCTATTACTTTTTGGTCTATTAATTTTTGGTTTCAAAAATTTCTTATAAAAAATACTATGTTTGAAAATCGTAGAATAAAACTAGTTATACTTAAAACAAAGGGAGAAGTCCCTTTAAAACGGAGCTCTGTTTTTACATTACGATAATCTTTTTAAACGACTGCTTATTTTTCTCAATTTAAGAATGTGTGTTGCAGTTCATAATTCTCATTTTTTTTACAGATGAAAGAGATGCCATACAGAAAAAGACCTTTACAAAATGGGTGAACAAACATTTAAAGAAGGTAAGCGTTCCAATAATGAGTATTACTTAGATATAAGAAGATTGCCTTATAATATATAATAATTAAATTGTTGAAGGGGGCAAGCTTTAGTCAAATGCTAAAAAAAAATATTTGCTATTACTACTTCAGTATTTTTTTCGTCTGGCGATTTCTTACCCTTGGAGAGGAGCACTAGTCCCTGAACCTTCCAGTGTGACTGAAAAATTCTCTCACGTAGAAAGGCGCTGAACGTGGCTCTCCAGATATCAGGAGTATTCAGCGCTGTGGTCCTTATCGGTAGGCCAAACGGGGATTCCGTACGGTCCTAGAGCTTCTTGGACGCAGATCCTTTTAAGAACGCTCTTGCGCTCTATAGTGTGTACGCTAGGAGAGAGAGTATACAAAGTGTATTATGGACGCATCACGTGGTCTGTTTTCTCGGTCTCTGTGTCATGTCGCTACATGTCCCGCATATAATAAAAGTTTAACACAAAATATCTCAATATCTTCGACGGCTACGTATAATTTACAAAATGTAATCTGAAAAAGGAAGCTTTTATCTTTAAATTGATATATATTGTATTGGTCAAAAATTTGATCTCGTTTCGGAAATACTCAACTTAACTAATTTTTTCTCTCGGTCTCACAAGAGTACATGTACAAAAATTAGCTCAATATTGCTGCAATATTGCTTTGACAGAACACCTGACCCATCATTTTTGAAAAGCAATGGTGAAACGGAAATCATGGTTTGCAGCAATATTGCTCCATGACTGCATCCATGCATACTAGTGTTGAAGGAACATTGGCGAATAATGGGAATATGCAAAAGCAATATTGGAGCAATATTGCCCCAATATTGAGTGCTATAGGGGATAGGATTTTACAAAAGCAATGAAAAATGGAAATCATGGGTTTCCAGCAATAGACTCAGGGTTGCATATGTATTTATTAACCTTGAGGGAATATTCGCGAAAATGGTGAAAATGGCAAAGCAATATTGAGGAAATGTTGCTACAATATTCAATGTTATATCGGATTGTACTGACTGGTCTATATCGCTCTTGCACTCCCTAGCCTAATGGCGGGTCTTGTGGCATTTGTAGCAATTCATCCAGCTAATCCTTAGCTTTCCATTTTGCAGTAGCTTTCTCGTCACTGTTGTTGGGAGCAGGATGTTAGCTTCCTGATTGTCCCTATATACTCGGACTAATCACTTTAATAATGGCCTGGGTCACTTCGTCTGCTGCCACGGTCTCCTCTGTGTCCCAAATGTTAATAGGCTCTTTGTCCCTTTCAACTATCGTAGTCCAGTCAGTCCCTTTTGACTGCCCTTTCTCGTTCTCTATAACTGTTGTTGTGATAACTATAGGCAGCAACCATTTTCCTGTCTCTCTCTTGGCTTTTTTCTCCGTTGGAGTCTTGGGCGGCGTCACTTGATCACGTTTTGTATCCACCTGTGTCGCAATACCTTTACGAAACAGCGGAGATGTCAAGGTTGCTCCATCCTTGGCGAATGTTGTTGTTTACTTCGACTCCCAGCTCTGTCGAATCTTGACGAATTATTTTAGGGCTCTTTCAGTAGACCTCGCCATGGTCTTTAGCTCGTTGTGGATGTTCTCCTTCTCTATTATGAAATCCACCAAAGACTCTACCTTTGCTCTCACAAGGAGAGTGCATACCCTCTGAGAAATCGATTTTCGCATGCATTAGAGAGTCTATTTCTGTTATCTAAAAATGAAGCCCAGTATTCATACAAATATCCTCTATTTCGTTAAAAAATTATGTCCCTTCTATTGACTGTCCCATTGCAAGTATTTAAGATACGAAAACGAGGAAGAAAAATTCTGAAAGTAGGCAGTAAAAGACGAAGTTTAAGCTCAGATTCGTTAAAATAATATTGATTCTTCAAGAAATTATAAACAATCAAAGACACGGATGCGGGAGTTGATTATTTAGCTCAAGTTACTTTTTGCACGAGTAAAGCGAAAATCATACCAAAGATGTGATTTTGAGGTTAGAGTGGTATAAAGTGGTTAAAAATACGGTAGATTTAATCGCTTGAAATGAAGACAAATTTTTGTATGTGTGTGTATTTTTTTCCGAAGAGATGGAGAATGCTTTTTACGCACCATGTCACGAGCTACACTCGGAGCTCCCCGTGTCTGGGCCTCGCCAAGTTGTTGGTGCAACCTGTCCGATCACAGGGATAGACCAGATCCCGTTGTATCATATCAAGACCCGTACCCACTAAACTCCAACCTCTTCGTCTCCTGTAAGCCTGAAAGAAACCCCCACTGAACTGCCGCTAGGTATTACTTCGGGGGGACGCTAGACACGTATTGGATTCATTATTTTGCTGCCTCAAAATTGCATGCGTTCAATAACTTATTTCAATGGCATTTTCAAATTGTTACTGTTCAACCAGTTTTTCAAGCTTTGAAGCGTATATAAGTTTACTCAGTTTCGAACCTTCTTTCACGCACTTCATATTATTTAAAAAAAAAATTTTTAATGCTCTAGTTTTGCACTTTTTACTTAACGGAGTACTATCGGTTTTGAATTAGTGTTCAGAAAATTACGATATTTGGTATACTAGTATGTTTAGACCTCAAACTGACTCATATAAATTTTTGGAAAGCTATCCAACCCAGAAAAAGTTATTAATACTTTTATGTTGACGCCATTAACACGTAGTCTCATGTAAAATCAAGTTTTCGACAACTTTAATAAAAAAATTGGTCTAAACGGGTGTGCAGATTTTAATGAAACCTTGAGAAATGTATAATTTAATATCCCATGAATCTAATGCGCACATCCAAATGTTGATTCTCCAATTTTTAGAGTTAATATAAGCAAATGAAAAAATTATTCACGCTCACTCGATCCTTGCACATCCTATTTTGCAACATTACAAAGAGGTTAGGACGTCCAACATCCGTTTTAGAAAACAGCTAAAGCTTATGAATCGAACTTTAAAATGCACCCAACCATAAAGATTTTTAGTACTTAATTTTTGCTAAATCCTAGATAAAAAATAGTCACCAGTTTTAAGCTTCAAATTGCTATTAATTATTATGAATTCAATTGAAATTTTTGAACGAAAAAATAGGACCGGGAAGAAATTACTTGAAAAAAACTTAAGTCAAAGCTTACACTCCGCGCATCTGCTTACCAACCTATCACAGGTCGCATCGAGAACCTTACGTACAATCTGGGAAATATTTTCGAATCTTCGTCGCCGGAAAATCCACTAAACACCTTTTTGAAAGTGATCCCGAAAAATTCGGATAGATGGGAATTCGAACCCACGTCCCTAAGTGCACAGTGGGGCTTTTTGGCAGTTCTGGACATTTTTCTTAAATATTAGGTTTTATCTCGAGATTGGAGTCATAACTATTTTTTTTTTTTTTTTTTTTCAAAAGTACAGATAAATTAAAAAGCGATTTTTTACTGTTTTGGAACAGATGTTTATGGATCAGGATGAGGCTGTTTAATACAAAAAAAGAGACTTGATCTTTTTTTCGTAATGCTTGAAAGCGACGTTTCGTCGGCTTGGCCTGCCGACCTCTTCAGGCTAGATGTTTATTGAATAAAAACACAGAATTATAAATCACGTATAACATTCGATAAAAAACAATGATATATAAAAAAAGAACCCTATTTACCTTAAACGTTGGCAAGAGTCAACGAGTCAAAATTTCTAACTATGTACAGTCATAGTGAATCTTACGGCTAGTGGCAAAAAACATTCAACGTACGCATCAATTTATACACAACGCTATCAAAACAGACGAAGGGTTAGATATAGTCAATCATAATAAAAACAATCATGACGTTAGCAGTTAAAATTTCGAAAGTAAAGGAAAATAAATACGGTTAAGTGTATGAATATCCTCTTTCTTGTTTATACTATATGTTTATTACATTTAATATGTATCATTTCGGATAAGAGTCTTTTTTTACAATCCCGCTCGATGTCTATAATTTTTGTGTCGTCCCAATTAAATTTATGATTCAAACTATTTCTGTGTGTGTGTGTACTACAGACTCAATATTTTTGTTTTTTTTATGTTCATTGATTCTTGTTTTTAAAGAACGTTTGGTTTCACCAATTTTTACAAGTAAATTTGTACACCACACCTGTTTGATCCCATTTATCAGACTTATCTTTTCCCAATTTAATAACGGAGTTCATACTCTATTTTTACTCGATTTTTTTACGTTTAGTAATTGATCCACCGGATTAAACAACTCGCCGAGCGCTCGAACACAGCTCGAAGCCTGTCGCACACTAGAATTTTCGGGACAGCTCGAATTTGGGTTTCGAAGATTGTTTCTTGTAGAGAATTCAATAGCGCATCTTTTTTGTATTAAAGGTATGTCTCTAGCTGTTTTCGTTTTTGAGTAATTTATAAAAACGTACTTTTTTGCCAGAAATTGTTTCCTTCTAGAGGAAGCTTTGTGATAGTAATTTTTTGACTTGTTTTAAAAACATGTTATCGATTTCCGAGGTGTTAGGAATCAAAATACATGGTTTTCGAAAAATGTCTGTATTGATGTCTGTATTGATGTCTGTATTGATGTGTGTGTGTGTGTGTGTGTGTGTGTGCGTGCGTGCGTGCGTGTGTGCGTGCGTGCGTGTGTGTGTGTGTGTGTATGTGTGTGTATTCGTCTGGATCTCAGCTTCTACACGGCCGATTTTAACCGGACAAGGCTCATTTTTTTTGTTTTTTTGTGTGATGGCGGCTCAAAAATCCATTTTTTGATTGGGCTGATGCTTTTTTGTTTTATTTCGAATTTCTCAAAATTTATTTTCGCTTTTTTTAATTATGGGATCGAGATATTTTAATCGAATGGGTGACATTTGAAAAAGAATTAAAATACCTATATTTTCTAAAAAAAAATTTCTAGCTATCACGGTTCTTTTGTTATTAACAAAAACATTTTTTTTTTATTTTTTTTTTTAATTTAATTTTTAAACTCCCAAACTAAACAGTCAATTTTTTGAAAAAAAAATCATTTTAATGCAGAATATAAATAGCTATAATCTGTAGAAATGTGAATTCATTCTGTTGGTTAGTTTTTGAGAAAAAAAAAATCAAAAATAGTAAAAACGGGTTTTGTATGTCCAACGATTACGGGAGTAAAATTGACTTAATCGCTTCAAAATTTCTTGTAGAGGTAGATTTTTTATATTTTCGCTCGAGTTCTTTGGACAAAATGATTGGTCCATAAATTCAGAGATATTTGAGGTTAAAATTTTTTAACCTTTTTTTCAAATCGTAATTTCTCGAGAACGGCTGTATGTCTGATCCCGATGGGTCGCATTCGAAAGAGAATTGAAATAGCTATATTTAAAAAAAAAATTTCTAGCTATCACGGTTCTTTTGTTATTAACAAAACAGTAAAAACTGAAAAATGAAAAAAGGTGTTTTGTATGTCCAACGGTTACGGGAGTAAAATTGTTTTAATAACTGCAAAATTCATTGTTGACGTAGATTTTGGATAGCTCTCGGCTTAGCTCTTCGTTCAAAATGATTGGTTCATCAATTTTAGAGATATTTGAGATTGAAGTTTTGTTAGCCTTTTTTGCTTCCTCCTAGAGGAAGCTTTGTAAAAGTAAAATTTTCGACTTCTTTAAATCTCTCCAGAAACATGAATAGAAGTGTTACAAGTTTGTATCACAAGATTCGGGAAAAATGTCTGTATGGGTGTGTGGGTGTGTGTGTGTGGTTTTTTTTTTCTCGGGGGAGGAGGGGAAATCTTCGAAAGACGTTGTGCCGGATTCCCCTCAGCATGGAATAGCCGAGAAACCTACCGACTAAAACCCCTCCTCCTCTTTC
>JAPYZO010004942.1:0-13362 GCA_030522905.1 Torymus flavipes | reverse complement strand
AAATTTTTTCTACAGCTGTTAACGCATACATGTGATGAGAGTAAGTCCCAGCTGCAAATTCTTCATGAACAAGTCAACACTTAAAAATTTTATTACTGCACTTCGTTCCTTAAACTCGCCAAGCAGGGTGCTGCCGCACCCTTTAATAAACAGATTTTTACGTCACCTTGGAAGTCCTGTAAAATGTAACGTGTATTAATTTAAAGTGGTATCCTTCACCAGTAGCCCACCATGAGCTCTAACGGGGAGCTTACTCCCCCCACGCTCATTAAAAAAAAAAAATAAAAAACGTTAGGCCCGTAGGTAGGCAGCTGGGTAGGTAGGTAGGCTGGTAGGTAGGCTGGTAGGTAGACTGGTAGGTAGGCAGGTAGATAGGCAGGTCGGCAGGCAACACATTACATTGTTGAACAATTTTGAAACATTCTGCAATATAATATATATTGTAATATAATGTCATTTGAAATAAATTTCAACTGCTGTTAATTTTTTGACTTATATGTCTACTTAATTTTTAAAAACTATAGATTTAAAATATAGTTTGTAATTTGTTTAAGTATTTAATTAGTTAAACAGTACCTGCTGGTAAAAGACTTTTTTTAAATTTATACATAATAATTATTAAAATATGGTTCTTAAAATATTATTTCAATAGTTATATAATATCTCCAAAGTGAAATATAAAACCGTTTTATATTTTACAATAGTATTAATAATCTAAAATGAAAATTTAAAACCCTTTAGAGTGAAACAATAGAACAGAATTTAGAATTGAATTATCTTCCAAAAATGGGGGGTTGGCGAGCGGAGCGAGTAGGGGGGCGGAGCCCCACTAGTATATATATATATATATATATATATATTCTTAGTTCATAAAAATTTTCATTAATTCTCTTTTAACTTATTCCATTCAATAAATCGTTTCCATCTCCCAACTGACCCTGGTTATACTCAAGAGCATCCGGCGGAAGATAAGCCCTGTTACAATGTATGTCATGGCTTGTATTATAGTATGTGTATAAATCATTGTAAAAAATTCTTCAAGTAGAAGTCTATCGAAACCCCCAACTTAATCGACTCACTTATTGTCGCATATCATTGTAGCTCCTTTTTTTTATGTCGACCTTGCGGCCCCTGGCTATTTGAGTTGAAGACTATTTAAAGCAGTCATCAGAAATAATAGTTTCTTGAATATTTTCGAACATCACAGTTAAATCGCATTTAATGTTTTAAAACCTTCAAAATCAATTTTAATATGTTAAAAATATTTTCAATAATTCTCTTAAAAGTATTTTAAAATATTGTAGAAGAACTGTAAGGATATGTGTTCAGTAACATGGAATTATACTGCAAGTTCTGGTAGTTGAGGGGAGGGGCGCGGAGCCCTGGTACGAGTGCCGCGCGAACGGGGCTGTAGTCGGGCTTTGTCCGTCGCGAGAGTAAGAAGTGTATAGAGTGTGTGAGCAATAAAATCCAGTTCAGAGTATTTCTTCGAATTTCTTTGTGTGGTCGATTTCTACCCACCTAACTCTCTAGAAGAATGAATTACTGGATCTTAAAACGTTTTAGAATATTTTAAAATATTTTATTGGATATGTAATTAATTGCACATTTATTTTGAAATATTTTCAAAGTATTTTTTACTAAAATATTTCTATTCTGTTACATCCGATCTTTGGAAAATATTCCTAAAATCTGCCTGATATTATGGCAGAAATATTTTATATATTTATAAAATTTTCAAAATATATTTTAAAAAACTTTCTGTGTTATGAGGGATGTGCTTTGTGATTTATTAATATTTACATTCTTTCATAAATATAATATATTTCATAATTTCAGGCATTAGCTATATTATTAATGAAGGGTCATGAGAAACAATATAGGTAATTTGTGTTGAATAATAATTAATTTTTGTAATTTTCTTTGCAGTTAAATCTTCACGTGTTGGTACGTAGCTTATAATAATTGACGTTTACAGAGGAACCGTGTGATGAATCTGATAGATAGGTAACATGAATAAGATGACTGAAAGCAGCAGCTGATGATCAAATCTTGTAGTTGACGATACAGCCACAGTTGCAGGTATAATTTTAACTACAACAGAAATTTTCGAACTTCATTTAACTGAAAGAAAGATATAAATGTATATAAACCAGATATATATAAATTAAGGTATGGTACAATTATATAAGATAGGTAAATGTGCCCTCATACAATTTGATATCATGTTGAAGGGTTCTGCATGAAAACTGTAATCAGCCAAGAAAAGTTTATAGTTCTAAGGCTGTATGGAAACAAATACTTAAAATTATATGAAATAAAATGTGCGTCTTAGTTTTACAATATTTTACTATTATATAAAAATTTCATTTCAAAATACTAATTATTTCTTGCGTGGAATTTAAATAAAATTTTTACATTCTAATAATGGTACCTTATCATTTTTTTATTAAATTTTTACGAAAGCAAATATTATCACTGAAAATTTGTATAGAATTGTGGAATACTAAAAAGCACATCGTAAGTTGATGTATTTGTTTCTATACATTCTCAAAACTGCGACATTTCCTCGGTCGGTAACAATTTGAGTGTGGCACCCGTTATGAATTTTGCGTGTATAATTATGTTACGTATAACACTACTGTAGACTTGAGGCTACAGTTTGACTTTAAAAACACGAACTATGCTCTCAAAATTAAAAAAAATTTCAACATCTAAGAACCGGAGAAAAATAGGACATAACGCAACTAGTGCACACGTATTGCGCATTAGTACATTACGATACATAGTAAGTCTGATGTAGTAGCAGTTTTCTGCAGGGTAGGAAGTTAGGCCGCCGTGAAGAGTGCTCCTTAGGTCACAAGTATCCTGAACTATTTTATAGCACGTTTACTTAAGCCCGCTGTCACGCGTATCTTTGCCCTAAGCAGTCCATTTTTGCACCGTGAGGTTAGCGCACGAGCTTAGCGAGTGACCTAGGTGCGGGCTTAGGTCACACTGTGCTATAAACTATGTATATTATATATTATTAGTTTTGATTGACTTCTTTTTAAAGAAATTTAATGCAGAAGAAGATTTTGTTACAATTTAATGCCAATCTGTTTGAGGTTATGAACATGATCAAGTTAAAATGTTTTAATTACGAGTTTTAATCAGTTTAAAGTACACGATAATGACCTAATTTTGATTAATAAAATAATTGAATTATTCTTATATTATTTCAATTATTCAATTTTAAACAAACTCAAATATTCCATCTTCCAAATTCAAATATATTTGACTTCCGCACCTATTATACATAGACCAATTAAATGCATTCCGTGGAATTTTTCGGAACACATGGGATAGCACGTGTATTGTAATTCAACTGACGTTCTTTTTAGCCGTTCATCAGTATTATCGGTTGCTTTACTAGAAGGTCTGTTTCACGTATTCAAAAATATATATTCGTGTATGTATTACTATAAATCAAAGCTGCAATTTTCATTGCAAATTTTATTTTGTAGGGCGACTTCATCAGTGAATGAACAAATAAGGAAAATTTAGCTTTTGTTATTTAATTAAGTGGTTTAAAAATATCTTCTAATATCCAGTAAACGAACGAACACGTCTTAGAATCTAAATATGTTTCACCAGTAAATAAATACATCGCCAGTGAATGAACACTTGATAGCGGCAATTTTATGATTTTATTCTTAACAAGATAATTTCTTTTATGCAGAATCTTTACATAAAACGAAATCAAAATTTGCAAGGATTCAAAAATGATTGTCATGTTAGATAAACAATACATAAAAAGCTTGATATTTTCATATATTTAAAGAAAATTTTCATTCACTGGTGCCTGTTCCACCACTGGTGAAGTTACCCTAATTAGTACTTCTGCTGAAAGAATGCAGAGTAAAATAGAAGTGGAAATTTAAGATACTAAAAATTCTAGATGTCATTGTTGTTTATGCAGCGCTACAAGATCTTATTTGTTGCAATGAATACCGTGGAAAAATTTTTTCTAAAAAATACTTCCGAGAGCTGCGTTTTACAAGGGTTCCGCGTTGAAAAGGTCCGATAAAAACTAATAAAAACATTCAAATTCAGATGCAGAAACCGCATAGCATATTAGCTTCCTGCACCCTTTTTATCTGGCTCTAGCAGATCTTTGCAACCGGGTTATTACCTGCACTCAATGTGGCAAAGAAGATGTTGTCTTCTAGTATCTGGAAGTTGGTATGTAGAGAAATGAATATGGGTCAACAGAAGACGAGAGATAGATAGATAGGTAGATAGGTAGATAGATAGATAGATAGATAGATAGATAGATCCTGTGTTAGATAGATGCTAGTCTCGCATCAAGCGCCTCTGCAGGTGGCGGATAGGGGCAAGCTAGTCAGATTTGACGGGTACCGGGGAAATAAAATACCCAGGGTAGACGAAAACTAACTAGGGGAAGGCACCCCGAATAATAAACCAAGAATGAAAAGTGTGCTTAAAAATATATTACCCCAAGCGGGTATCCTCAACAATGAGGAGAATGCCGCCATCGATTCCGATCGATTGAAAGCCTCGGTGGTCGATGCAGGCTCCACGGATTTTGGGGGGAGCCAGAAGCCCGATGTCGCCAATCAGACTGGCGCAGAAGATGATAATCGCTTGGCCCCTATTGCATCTCAGAAGACGAGCGACGCAGAAGAAGGAGGCAGCGATGCAAGCGCAGCACAAGACGGATCACTTCTGTGGAGGTTGTGAGGACTAATAGCAGAGAACGACAAGTTGGAGCAACAATGCCTGGATGCTCTGGAACAAAGGATGATGTCCATAGAAGATGTTGTGAATAAAGCCACAAATGTCCACAAGAAGGTAAGAAACGACCACGCAGCTTCTGTGTCATACCTGAGGCGAATACTCAAAAGCAGGCTAAAAAACAAAGAGGCTAAAGGGGCCTTCCAAAGCGAATTGAGGAAAACGATAAAACGGCCAGAGGGGGCAGAAGAAAACACCTCAAAGAAGAGAGCGGCCAATAGCCTATCCTTCGACTCGATAAGGAGGTCAAAGAAACTGAGCATCGGTGAGAACAGAAGGTCCGTCATCCCGAGGGAATGACTAAACTCTGCTTCTACAACTACATCCCAGAGGAACAGAACCCTGAGCCCGGCGAAGACGGGAAACGGCCATCAGGAACAGGCCAAAATCAACTGGGAGATAGCCGGAAAGCAGAAGAGAAAAGGAAAAGGCACGAAAGAAAATCCTGTCCTAACAAGAGACAAGACGGCACCTGGAAAGGCAACATCGAGGAGGAAACTTCCGAGGCCAAAGACGGAAGCGGTACTCATAAAAGCGAACGGGGAAAATAAGATGTCCTACGCCGATATGCTAAAGGAGCTCCAGACTAAGGCGATCCTGGACGAAGTCGGATCCAAAGTGGGCAAGATTCGCAAGACCAGGCATGGAAACCTGCTCATAGAACTTCGGAAGGACTCATATCTAGAGGAGGTGAGCGGAGCTATCCAACATGCAGCAGGGGCCGAATTGCTCGTAGGACCGATGGTCCCAACGGTCACCATAGAGATAAGAGATCTGGAGGAAACGACCACAGAAGAAGAGATCAGAATAGCTTTTATCGCTGCCCTAATAGAGGTGACTCCAGACCAAGTTGAAGTAAAGGCTCTTCACGCAGGACCAAGAGGGACCAAAACGATACTCGTAGTGGCAGCAAGAGCCTTAGAAAAGAAGCTTGTCATTAGATGTTTTAAGTGCCTAGAATTCGGACACGTTGCCGCAGTGTATTCCAAGAATATCCAGAAGAAGCTATGTTATAGATGTGGAGAGCCAGGACACTTGGCTGCAGGGTGCGGTAAGCTATATAAGTGTCTTGCTTGCGAAGCTACTGGAAAATCTCATGACGACAGAACTGGAGATGTTGCATGCTATTTGCATCTCCGGAAGTCATAAAAAATATCTCATTCTCGGAGGTGCTAGACACAGAGTCACTCAGTGACCACTGATATGTATCGATGAAACTTCTAGGGAAGCAAAACCAACGAAGAAAGTACACAACGAAAGGAGGATGGTCCCTTCAAAGGATGAACCGAAACAAATCCCTACAGCTTATTAGTGCAGCTGACTCGGAAGGTTCTGCTATTGCAGAAGAAGCAGTCGAAGTACTTATGAGGACTGTAACGGATGCGTACGATGTTCCCATGCCACGAAGGCCGACAACCTACCACAGAAAACCAGCCTACTGGTGGAACGAGGAGCTGGCGGGACTGAGGAATGAGTGCAACAAATGTAGAAGGGATTTCCAGAGGGCTAGGAAAGCAAATAGGCCAAATGCGATAGAGGAACAAGAGGCATACAAAGAAGCCAGGAGAATGCTCAGAATAGCAATCCGTAAATCTAAAACGGAGAGTTGGAAAAACCTCATCGAGACGATCAACAGCGATCCATGGGGCCTACTCTACAAGATCGTGATGAAGAAACTTAGGAGGTCGCAAGGATCAAGCGTACCAGAGGACGGAAAAAGTCTGCGGAAAATTGTGGAAGTATTATTCCCAACGGGAGAGCCTAGGACTAGCTTCCCAAACCAAGAACACAGAGAAGTAGGAGAGCCTTTCATCCCCCAAGAGCTAAAAGCAGCAGCAAGCAGACTATCCCCTAGCAAAAGTCCGGGACTAGCCGGAATTCTGAACGAAGTGCTGCGAAAAAGAACCCCCAGATGCTCACGAGTATCTTTAATAAATGCTAGAGGAAGAAATTTTCCCTGACAAATGGAAATGACAAAAATTGGTCTTGATACCCAAGAGTACTCAGGCCACGGTGGCTGATCCTTCATCATTCAGACCACTGGGAATGATTGATTCATTGAGCAAACTGTTCGAGAGGCTCATTCTGAATAGAATGGAGAATGTTTGTGAAGAAGAGGACAACGAGGGAATCTTCGCAGCCCAGTTCGGCTTCCGCAAGGGGCTGTGAACCCATTACGCAGTGAAGAAGGTAGAAGAGAGAGTTTCGGAGGCTCGTTACCAAATATCGAGCCCGGGAGGATTCTGCGCCATAATAATGCTAGACGCGAAGAATGCGTTCAACTCTGCTAGTTGGGAGTGCATTTACCAGTCTTTGACAGAAGAGAAGAAAATGTCCCAATACCTCCTTAGGATCATGGACAGCTACTTAAAGGATAGGAAACTAACAATAGTAACCAAGGAAGGCACAATAGCTATAGATCTATCGGCGGGAGTACCGAAAGGGTTAATGAAGGGCCTCTTGTGATAGGCGAAGAAATACAGCTTTTGAAGAGGGGTCCTCCGGGACCAGAACAAGCCCCACCGAAGTAATACTGAAAAGGAGTTCCGGTGGGTGCCAGATGCTGCAAGGGCTAGTATACGATGGGGGTTTTAGTCGGTAGGAATCTCGACGCTACCGACGAAGTGGGTGTCTTACGCATAATTTCCCCTCCTCAGCTAAAAAAAAAGAGATAGATAGACATATAGATAGATAGATAGTGCTTTAGTTGCATCTCGGCAAAAAATATAAAATAAATAATGAGTGTTCATTTAAAAACAACATAAAATTTGAGAATCGTATAAAATATATAAAAGTAAAAACATAGA
Organism: Torymus flavipes; assembly: GCA_030522905.1. Lineage (NCBI taxonomy): Eukaryota > Metazoa > Arthropoda > Insecta > Hymenoptera > Torymidae > Torymus > Torymus flavipes. The sequence continues at coordinate 5,758 of JAPYZO010004942.1, read as the reverse complement.
TAAAATCATTCGTAAGGTAAAAAAAGACAGTATAGTTCAAGATTCGCAAGTTTCTTATGAAAATTGGGTTTCGTCGAAAATCGCTGAAATTAAATGTATATGATAGTTCTTGATCTCATTAAAATTGTTCAAGGACACCAAGTCCAAAAGTTTCTGTGTTCCGAGTTCTGGTCATCAAAAGCAAGGGAGCTGAAGTGCAAGCTTAGCTGAGCCCAACTGGAGTACTTGAACTTTACAGTGCTTTATCTTCAAAATTGATGGATATGCGATCCAATACCATCAAGATGAGTTCTTAGGATGTCTATACGCCACCTGGTATCGTAGGTACCCCGAGTTACCGATAATAACGTTCCTGAGACTGGTCCACTTCTTTTTATGTCTGCGCGTGGTGATTATTAAAAACGCTTTCTAAGGTTTCTTGCAGGTCGCTATGATATAATCTTTACCCTATTAGAAATAGTTACCAACCGTTCGCCCGACGCTCACCACATCGCGAAGGTTTGTCCAATCGTTTAACCAATGATTGGTAATAATTACCGCTTATTTCGTTACGGAATAATCCTTGCGGTTGGTCAACAAATGCTATAATGAGAAAAGTGATTTCTTGAAGCAATCGTGGCTGATAGATAGTTCTCGTGTCTAGGTGTCGGAACGTATTGAAACCATCGTCCAGGTATTCGCAGTGGCATAAGATGGAGTCTAGATGGTGCTCTCTGTAGTTTTTGGCGGTTAGGTGTCCGAACGTATGCAACGAGTGATCTAGGTGTTTCGAGTGCCTAATGATGGACTCTAGGTGAGCGTCTGGATCTAGCAGCGCTCGAAAGTTGAACTCACCAACCTCGATCTGAAGCCACCATCTGGTCTGAGCATCGCAAGGTAGACTAGTCAAGGTGTCTCCTTGACTATCGTCTGGTGAGCGAGCGCCTTGCTCTGGCAGAGCCAGGCGACTGTCGCACGTAACCATGCCTCTTTCGCTTGTCAGAATCTTTACGGAGGAAGGAGGGGTGGCAGCGATCCCGTTTACGCGCTCCCCTTTCCGTTTCCCGTACAATTCGGACAAAACCGACGATGTATCCGGGGAGGTCGCATGGGTAACACCTCTACGGCAGTCTTGACTCCTTTGGAGAATTCTCTAGATCCTTGCGGAGCTAGCGGGTGGCGCGGAGTTATTCTGCGAGCTCGCCGCCTTCTCCTCCGGTTTGGACTCTGGAGAATTCTTGCCCCCGTTCCGTGCTGGAGGCTGGTAACCATGCAGTCCAGCTGGCGAATTTTTCCCGGAGTCATTTCCTGACGACTTGGTCTATATCTCGCGGGTGGAACATAGTCGACCTCGCTATGTCGGACTGCTCGAACTTCTCGCGGAACTTCGGCGATCACCCCCCACCCAGGCTGCGTTTACCCCTCGTAAACCAGCCTGACCATCATTCCGAGCTGGCGGTGGTGTCGGTGGAAGACCAGTCCACTTATTTGGGCTGTGGACGGTGTACGTATTTTCAAACTGTACGTGACCTGGTGTGTTTTCCGCAATATGCGTACTGGAATCGGCGTGTCGCTGTTGGCTTAGCACTATCTCCTCCAGCGATCTGACTTTCGCTATTAGTTCCGTTTCTTCAGTTACTTTGGTGTTGCCGTGGTTCCCACTGTTGCCAACTTGGCAGTTTGTTTGAATGATCATCCTCTTTCGTGACGAATCTGCGTAGAATGTCTTCTCTAAGCCTTTTTCGCCGGGCTATCGCATCGTCCGGTCTCGCAGACTCCTGGAAGTCTAGTGGGGCATAGATACCTAGTACCCACTTGCTGAGCTTGTCCAAATTTCTGACCAAGGATACCTGTCGCTTTATCTCTAATTGCGACAGGTAGCTATCAATCTCGCAATTAAATTAACATGTTCAAACATAAAATTACCGTGTGCAAGATCAAAATTAAGCTATGCACAATCAGCCCAAAAGTTAATACTCGCGCGAATTCTCTCGTCTCATGCGCAAACAAAATAGTGTGACCGAAATTTGAATTTTAAAATTTCCAGGTGGTGCGCATGTGCAGCACCAAAGTTAATGCTCGTGCAAATCATTTCGCGGCACGCGTAAACGATCCCGCGTGTGTAAAATTTTGATTTCTATTTTTCGTGTTAGGGAACGTTTATCCTTTTAGACTCGTGATTCGAATAAAATAGCGAAACAGGTCGAGATTCGCGTTATGTAAAGTTTTTCTGTCGAATGTGTGTGTGCAAGGGTAGCCAACTAGTGGTTTGTAACCCTGCTTGGAGGAAATTCTCGGCTTGCTTTACTTGGCTTTGCGGCGATAAGCACCACTTGTTGGAATTCGGCTATACTTTGATAATCCAGTAGGTACCTTGTAAAGGATACCACTGGCAGTGGTGCAAAGGCACTTTTAAATTTTGAAGCATTAATTAAATATCCCCTTGCGCACAGCACTTGCGAGCGATGTCATACAACATCCAAGAAGCCGTGCAGAACTGGATGTGGTCCCTCTCCCAAAGTGAGATTGATAGCTACCTGTCGCAATTAGAGATGAAGCGACAGTGAACGCTGTTCAGAAATTTGGACAAGCTCGTCCAAATTTCTGAACAGCGTACTCTCTAGCTTTATCTAATCTAGTCTGCCCCACTAGACTTCCAGGAGTCTACGAGGCTGGACGATGCGATAGAGGGATGTCCACCCACTGGAAGTGTACACTAAGTACCATCCACACACACACCACCCAGTTGTCACGGCGAATGAAAGAGACACCGAAGAACACAACGCACAATGAGGCCGTTCGGAAAAAAAAATTTCAAAAATCTTGGTTGAACGCAATTTTCAATGAAAAAAAATCAAACGAATTTTCATAATTTTTGATCTGCAAAATAAGAAATCAAGTCCCTAGGCGCGATATCATATAAATTAAGAGTAGTGGAAATACCATACTGCGGTACTTTCAAAATTACACTAACAGCCTGTAAACTGGGTATGCACCAAGATCATCCTGAACAAACACACACACACACACACACACACACACACACACACACACACACACACACACACACACACACACACACACACACACACACACACACACACACACATACTCACCTACTCAGACATACATTGTCAGAGAGTATGTGTGTGTCTAAGTGTGTGTATGTGTGTGTGTTTATTCGTGCGTGTGTGTGCGTATGTATGCGCACATTAGAATGTGTATTTTTTGGTTCAGGAAATTTTGGTGCACACCCAATTCACAGGCTATTAGTGTAATTTTCAAAGTACCGCAGTATAATGGTATTCCTACTACTCTTAATTTACATGATATCGTGCCTAGGGACTTGGTTTCTTATTTTACAGATCAAAAAATATCGAAATTCGTTTGATTTTTTTCAATTGAAATTGCGTTCAACCAAGATTTTTGAAATTTTTTTTTCCGAATGGTCCCATTGTATGATGCCTTGGGACAACTTGAACAGCATCACGAGCAAGAAACGGAACCATGGCAACATCAAGACAACCGGAGCAACACAGAGCACGAGCAACACAGCAACGGACAGCAAACCCCTCCAGGAGAAATGCTATGTCTTCCCGGCAGATGGTTCGGAGTTCTGCGTTCCGCGGGAAGTCGGCTCCTATTAGCAGAACTAATAGCGAAATTCAGGTCGTTGGAGGAGATAGCGCTAAGCCAACGGCGACAAGCCACTTCCAGTACATATATTGCGGAAAGCAGACCAGGTCACGTACAGTTTGAAGATACGGACACCGTCTGCAAATGAGTGGACTGGTCTTCGACCGACACCACTGCCAGTACGGAATGATGGTCAGGCTGGTTTACGAGGGTAAAGGCAGCCTGGGTTGGGGGTGACCGCTGAAGTTCGGCGGGAGGTTCGAGCAGGCCGCACTATTCAACGCCAGGTGCGACTGGGAACTTGTCGAGGTCAAGTATGTTCCACTTGCGAGATATAGGCCAGGTCGTCAGGAAATTGCGAGGCTTGAAGATTGTTGAGTCCTGACAAACCTCTCTGGAATGTCAGAGCTGTTCACTGTCACAGCAGCCACGTGGTACCGCAAAGAAAAAGAAAAGTGGGTCATGTGGAAACTTCGTAACGGCAGCTATACGCTGGTATAGAACTACGAAGCGATACCAGCAGCGGCTAATAGCAGATGCTAATATTCGCATACAAGGGGTAGATGAGGCCGCGAGAGACTATATCACGTGCCTCATCACGATCATTCGCCAAATATCGCCGCCTCCCAGCTTGTAGCAACAGCTGGATCAGCTGCATCGAAACCTTCGACCGCCGTTACAGGTAGTGTTGCCAGATTTGGGCTATGTATAGCGCAATTATATTAGTTTTAATTACTATATATATTATTCATCTGGCATTACTGGTTACAGGCTATTGCGGAGGACAGATTTCAGCACAGTAGAGGGGCTACTGGAGCTGGCAGTCGATGCGGAGCAGACTCTCGCAAACGCAAAAACTTTTTGACCTCCGCCACTGCCAGGAGCAGCTCTATTTCCTTAAATGGCGTATAAGCCACACCCACTCACTCAGCCGCAAAGGAGGCACAAGCCAGATGCTAAGAATAGCAAAGTGGCGGCGGTTGGAGAGAAATACATAAAGTATTAGAATAGAATAGAGTAGAATAAAAATTTGTTTGCACTTGACAAAAATAATACAGACAGTATCACAGAATAAGGATGTACATACGATTGATGAAAGTACATAGTAGTATCACAGAAGAGAAATATATACAAAATTAACGCAGGAATACAGACTATGTACAAATGAAATCACAATAGAATTGGAGATCGCAATATAATCTCAACTCATTAAGAAAACGTAGAAGAGCGCAGGTGCTCACGCATTGCCACTTTAAACTTCCTTAACGAATGTACAATTCAAATGCACTGTGGAAGCGAGTTCCAGAGACGCGCGCCCCGTGCTCGGAACGATTTCAGTCCGGTATCAGATCTAGACCCTGGAACTGTTACTTTTCTTGGTGCCCTACCTGACGTTCTGGATTCGCTTTTAACAAAAAGGGCAGAAAGGTACGACGGATGCCTCATAGAAAACGCATTGTAAACTAGGACCCCCATGAAATACTCCCTTCCCGCCTTCACATCCAGCCATTCAAGCTTCTTTCTATACGGAGTAATATGCTCGTCCCTTCGAACACCACAGACATACCTCACATATGAATTCTGCAATCTTTTCAGTCGGGTCTGAAGCTCCTCTGACACGTCAAGATACACTACAGAGCAATAATCTAGGTGAGAGACAACCAGTGCATTTACGAGATGCTTTCGTAACGCCTCGGTGGTGCATGATCTAAATTATGTAAGCCCATATAGGGCTTGACTAACCTTTCGGCTAACGCCATCTACCTGCAGTTTCTATGACAATTTAGAATCCATGACAACACCGATGTTGGTTACTGTATCAACAAAAGGCACGAAAAATAGCGACGTTGGCTCAGTGGTTAGCATGCTAGTCACGGAAACAACGTCGTTCCAGGGGTCGTGGGTTCGATTCCCGGTGAAATCCACTCGGATTTTTTTCGAGCTGCTTTTCAGCGGGAAAAGTACCAAGACACGGGCTGCTTTAAGACGGGTTTGTCCCCGGGACATCCCTTCAGTGGAATACCGGGTTTTCCCTTGCCACCCTAGAAATGATATTTTTCAAATACAGTATGAGTCATGGCTTCAGACAGATCGTTGCACAATAGTATCTACAACTGTAAATGTTTATGAATTTATGAACATA
>JAPYZO010004941.1:0-13723 GCA_030522905.1 Torymus flavipes | reverse complement strand
TTTTTACACAACGTCTATATGTATACACTGCTGTACGATTATGATTTAATCGCTGTTGTATTTCGATATATAATTCAACGCCCTTCGTCTCGGTGCCCACATCCCAGCTGTTCTCCTTCTCCTCCTCCTTCTCCTCCCTCGTCCCTTTTTGTACGATGGATCCGTTATAATTAGAGAGAGAGAGAGAAGCTACAACGAACTACTACAGCTACAACCATCAGCAGCAGCAGCTTTGGCCAGCACGCGCGGTTTCTCTTCTGTGCCTTGCAACCGATCTTTTTCGAAATATATATATATATATATATATATATATATATTGTCTATTTGTAAAAGCGTATATAATCTTTGTATAAATTGATCAGTTTTTTGTACAGCTATATATTATATACTGTTTACGCGAATCACGCTAAAAATGTAATGCAATTATACACTAAGTTCGAGACAAGGGAACGAAAAAAAGCAAAAAGAAAAAGAAACACTTGCAACATATATAATGTACTGTACGCGCGCGTGCGCGCGCAACGTTTGTTATAAATTAGCGAGAGGGAGCAAACAAAAAAAGAGACGAAGACGCAGAAAGTAAATTCAAATGCAAACGCGCATATATTATGTATACATGCAGCCTAACGTACAATTGTGAAGCGTTCGAGAGCTTTTTTTATTATTATATTATATTATTATACTATTATTGTTTCGATGAGAGAATTTTTCCAGCGAGAAGAGAATATAAAAAAGAAATGTGGAACAGAGTTTATTTAGAAGAGAAAAAAAAGTAATGGGAAATAATGAATAAAACTGAGAGAGAAAATAATTGTTTGGTATTCATAACTTATATACGTGTTAGTTTAGGTGTATTACGTTAAAAGACTAAACACAATGCCTAGCGTATGTAAGCTATTATTATATTATTAATATTATTTATGAATATTTTAATATTTTCGAGAACACAAAAAAGTTTAAAAGTTAATAAATAAAAATTGACAACAAATAAACACGTGCCTCTGTCTTCTTTCACATATTTTCCTTGTGCCCGTCCTATTAAATATATTAATGTTGTTACTTTGGTGTTAATAATATTTTAAGTGTTATCTGTCATATAAAAAAAAAATTTGTGACTAACACGTGCTTGTAATAGATTAATGTAAATGTTACTTTTCGCCCGAATATCAACACCATTAATCAATTTAGAGCAAAATTTATACGTATAGTAAAATATTTTTGAAAGTTCTAAAAAATTTCAAAACAACGATTTATATCGATAAATTTATTCTCAAGTAGTTATACGTTCTGAAATAACACAGTCATTTTTCTATTATGTGGAAGGCTCTTGTTTTTAAGATTTTAAAAGTATACATTCTTATAACTATTAATAATCGCCAGAAGCACAATCATAAAATCCTGTTATCACATATATCCCATTCATTTAACAACGTGTATAGGATATCATTACGTCGTTATTATCGGAAACCGCGTAACTCCAATGTGACCTTTATATTCTCATAAACAAATATTATGTCTACAAAAACTGAGGCCAAACTGACCAATGAACTTGACGGCACATTAAAAATCGCTGCACGTAGGCTTTATATTTACGACGCCGCGCGCGGTTTCACAGTAAACTATATATGCCCAATGCAAACAAATCGATTCAATTTGACAAAACTTGACAAACTTTCATCTCTCTAACAAAGTGCCGATCATTTATGAGTACAAGCTAAGTCACTCAACGCAGTTACATCAGCCGCGAATCGCCGCATGTGCGACGCGCGAAATGACGAAATCGACGACTGTTTTTCCGGTCGCGCGGCTCGAACTTTCACACCCTCCGCGACTTTCCTCTCTCTCTCCCCCGCGTCTATTTAAAAATCTCGGCGAAGACAAAACATCGTATATCACTCGCTCTCCCTCTCTGTCACCTATCCTCTTACTATATACTACATTATATTATACTCCCTCGACAATTGAATCACCCAAAATTGCAAAGAAGAGAAGAAGACAACGAACAACAGCTAGCGCATGCTTCGGGCCTCGCTAAAAAAATCCCGTCACAACATCAAAGCAGCGCGCGATCTCTTTCTTTCCTCTTCCCTCTCTCTCTCTCTCTCTCTGCGCGCGCGAAAAGCTCGCAGCCGCCGCCGCCGTCGCCGCTGTAGTATAGTAGTCTGTCTGCGCGCGCGCGCCGGCAGCGGCGATTTACAAAAATATACGCGCGCGCGGGGCGCTTTATTCGCGCGCAAAGAAGTGGGGTTAAAGACGCGAGGCGCGCGCCGCTGCCGCTCAGTACAACCCTCGGCGCGTAACCAATCGCAGGACGGCCCGCCGCCAGGCGCATCTTCCCCCCTTTCCTCCCAGCGCCTGTCGTGGGTGGGCCTCCTCTTTCTCTCTCTCTCTCTCTCTTTCTCTCTATCTCTCTATCTCTTGCTCTCTCTCTCGTGTCGCGTGCTTGCGCTTATATACTGTCTATCTTTCTCTCGCCCGCACGCTAGCTAGGTGTCGTTGGTCTTCTCTCTCTCTCTCTCCGGCGCGACCGCGCGACGCCGGTCCACCGCTGCCGCAGAGCCGTGGCCACGAGAGGAGACAGCAGCGCAATCTCAGGTAAGCGTCGCATATCGGCACACCGGTATCTACACACACACACACAGTCGCACATTATTATCTCATTTACACTACACACTATATACATACTCTCTCCTACCTTTACGTAAAGTATACACACATTGGTATGTAATACTGGAGCTTAATCGGTATCGGCGCGCGTAAAGCTATATACTATATAATACGCGCACGCGGCAAGGGCCGTCGTCGGCGACTGCAGCCCTTCGCGCGCGCCGTATAAATAACGTGTCTCGCCACCTCCATCCCGTCGCCTCACTCTCACTTCAGCTCTCTATAAGTACGTCTCTCTGCTATTTCTGCGTCGTCGTGTGTCTGTGTGCTTGTGCGCGCGCGCTTTTTTTCCTTCGACGCATTATATACTATACTCTCTCCTCGCTCTCTCGCGCCCTCTCGAGAGAGCTCTCCCTCGCGCTCTCTCTCTCTCTCTCTCTCTCTCTCTCTCTCTCTCTCTCTCTCTCTCTCTCTCTCTCTCTCTCTCTCTCTCTCTCTCTCACCGCGGGTGATGTATACACACGTATAATACTCTACCACGTGAAGTGATGTTATAGATGTGATGGATGTGTTGTACGTATACACAGGCGTACGCACGTGACGAATAAACCGCGAGGACGACGATGACTCGCGCGAATGTTGTGTCTGCGCGCGCGGCTTTCCATACTCGTCGTCGGGTGTGTATATTTGGTCTCCCCGCTCTCTGTCTCGCTCTCTCTCTCTCTCTCTCTCTCTCGCCGACGTCGTTTTGTCGCGGATCGTCGTTGCGCGAGCGCGCGTTGAATTCCGCGCGTCCGCTGGATTGAGGCCAGGATTGGCGGCTGTCGGGGAGACGAGCGAATGGGGTAGAGAGGGACAGGGGAAATGACGGAACGCGGCGTTGCGGAGTCGCCGGAGGGATTCCCCCTCGTATAGCTTGTCTGTGTGCGAACGAGCCGGCGCAAGCTCTGTTCTGTATAGAAGCAAAGCTGATTAGGTGTGTTCGATTGGCAGTGCTTGAGTCGCTGTCAACGATTGTTGCGATTGAAATCGGTCGAAATAGTGTAATAGCCTAGGAAAATACTTGTAATGTTAAGTTATTTGTTTGGGAAGTCGATTGATAGGGGGAAAAAGGATATTTTTTTCTTTATTTTGCTGTTATTGCGGGTCGCGTTTGAATTCTATTCGATCAATTGTTTTTTTTTAATCGAACGGACCTTGTTACGTGCTAAACACCATCTGCAGGCGGATATTTAAACTTTCTTGAGCTTTTTCTTCGTTCTAAACATCACGTATCTATACTGAGAGTATCTAGTAGTTCTTATATTAGATTAACCGAAGTGTAAGCTATATCTAATTATCTTACAATGTATTAGCTAACTTTTCTCTTCACCTGTTTGCCAATTATTACACATTATTGTTTAGATATAATTTTTTACGATTTTTAATCAGAATTAACGATCATTGCTATAATTTAAGATTCCTTTTATTAGCAAGGGTAAAAAATAAAAAGACAATTAGCATTTCTCAACAAATAAAAATAATAAATTATCGTTACATTTGCAGCCCTTTATCTCTCACCTGAAAATGTCACTTTAACCAGTCACCTAATAAACCCTTCAATTTTTCCACATCATTGCAGCCCTCAACCCAATAAAAATATCCACAAACATTCATAAACTTAAATCCAGCAGCCATAACGCTTCCGTCCCTAATCGATCTGCGAATTCTTGAACTCGCCGGTATCGAACACATCGGGCTCGGTCTTACGGGCTCGTTCCCGCGCCTCGTTGACGCGACAGCGTGCCGCGCGTCCTTGGCGAACCAGTCGGTGTGCCTCTCCAGCCGCTTGATCTGCGCACGAGGCGGCCGCCCTCGCTGCTCATCTCGTTCGGCGCAGTATGCCGAGAGACTGCTCAGCTCGTCCACACCGTGGTGAAAGTGTATAGCTATATGTATGTATGGGGAAAAACAAAGAGGGTGATTGGTGATGTCAATAGTTTCGTATATTACGTGATTTGATTTTTGTCTATTTTTGTCAAGAAAACGTGCGATATCGATTAGTGCAAGATCCTACCAGCCGCGTAATTTCAAACGGTAATGATGATGGAATCAATTTTAAATTGTAATATACGATAAAGTGTGTTACCATTCAATTAATATCATTAAAATTTTATATTTAATATTTTGCTGATCTTATAGTGAAAATGGCTTATTATATTTTCTCGATGGTAAAATGATTTTAATTTATATTTGATTTTAATTTCCAGGTATTTTCTAGTTATTTTGCCAAAATAGTTATAAAAATACTAAAAACAGTTATAACAACAATCTTTCCTACTTGACATTTTGTACGTTCTGGTCATATCTTTTCAATGCGATACGAAAAATCGTTAAGAATCGAGTAAGAGATTTTTCTACCAGAAAAACAATAACAATTCTTCAATACAGATATTTATTTCGCAAATGGCAGTTATTATAGCGTTATTAAGTTATTATAACGTCCGCTTTAATTTATCTATTTCGTTTCCCTTGATCACTCTTCACCCTGAATCCCAAAATTCACTATTTTACAACAAAATAAGCCGAACGCACACCACATCGAGCTGCGTTTTTCTGAATTCCGCAATGAAAACGTCCCGAGCCTTGAAAAACTCGAGCAATGCGTCCTCATTGCAAAAAAGTTCTCGATGTACATACATCTTCGCCAGCTCCAGCTCGTAATAACTGCCATGCCTAAACAGAACGAAATATAGCTATCGGACAATTATTCGTCAGATGCGACTGTTTGTCGCACCATTCCCGCAGCGATTGCACGTCCTCCTTCTGCAGTTGCGCATTACTGGCAAGGTTCTTGTGACAGAGCCGCGAGTTCACCACCACTATCCTGTAGTTGCTGAAGATCACGCATGCGTTCTGGATTGTTCGCGGATGAATTGGACATCGTGACGTATTACGGGTTGGTGTTATTAAAACTACCGTTGAATTCGATTATCCTTTAATATTGGTACTTATATGGTTGACTGGCACACGTACATACACTTTTACTTTTGTAATATATTAATTTGATAAAATGATAACATATACACCTGCACATACACTTGAATTCGCTTATTACGATATTGTATTATGGTCTGTTGTGTTTATTTACTAAAAGTCGGATAATCGGTTCGCCTTTTGGTAAGCTCACAGCTGTGCCACAGTCATTATTAGTAAACTCTAAAATTAGCTACTTATAATTTATGAATTTCATTTGGGTTGAGTAAATGATATTGCGATTGCGCATGCGAAAACATTTCTAAAAATATTGTCTTCCTTTGCCGACAGTTTGAAAACACATATATTAAAACACTTTAAAATTCTTCTTTTATTTGATCGTTTCATCAGTAAATCTATCTTTTGCTGTGTCTATTTTTTCACACAGCACACGTGTCCAGGAAAAAACTTCCAAACCTTTTATATTAATTAAGATCAAATACACATACCAAACTGATGCGAAAGCACGCATTTCTTACACAAACGCATCTTTATTCGATGCGCTATAAATAACACTTATTTCTTTCGAGATGAAAGATTTGGGGATACAGCAGTCGATACAGCATATTTTTACTTTTGAATATCTTATTCCAATACATTATAAAGAACACAGTAACTGATATTATTTGGCTTTCTCACACTGGAAGCTTTGTGCTAAGTATAAGCTTTAAAGAAAAAAAAATCAAAGTAAAATTCTAAACTCGGCACTGTTTTCTTTAAATCTTCAAGATTGATCAAAATACACTAATTTCAGGATAATGACGATTTAAAAAAAATAGTACCGAGTTTAAAATTTTGCTTTGATTTTTATTTTTAATTTCAATTGCATTAATACATTGATCGCCAGAACTGAAAATTGATCAATTGCTTGGCGTCGATGTCCGCGGGCCGCGTTTACAAACATTCCCCATCTTCCCGTTGGTCCGAGTTTCCAAATAAAAAAAAGTGGCCACAGTTGAGATGGGAATAAAGTACTATATGTAACTCGAGAGAAAAGACGACGATTCCCTCGACTGATCGCGGTCCTCGTTTCTCTCGCTATAATCACACAAATTTCCAAGAAAATTCGTATATTCTTCCACAAGCACCTCTATAAACGAGTGAGCCGCTTCGTTCTTCTTTCTGTCCGAATTGACAATATGAATTGAGTTCCAATTGGCCAGAAATAATTCCATGACAAAGTTTGGCCAGGTTCTTATTGACATACCGACTCGCCGAGGTCCTCCTTCACGTGCCGCATCGTCGTTCTCTGTAACGAACACAAAGCCATTCGATATTTCCACCTCGCAGATGTACATGTTCAGGACATCTAATTTTTGAATATTTTAGAATCTAATTATGCAAAAACGAACATTAAATCTTTTTTTATGAAAAGATACTAATTTAAAAACAATGGCTACTAATCAAAAAGTTTCCAAGTCGGTAATTTTTTTAGTTTTATTTTTTAATTTAGAAAACCAAGTTTTTATTTTACGAATTAAACGAAATAATATAAAATGTTAATAAAAACATATGGTTTGTTTTATCTTTCGTATAAGAGTATGCACCATAAACGAATGATTTGGATACCTTCCCAGATAAAAGTTAACATTCTACAAAGTGTTATAACCAACACTGAAGGTTGTCCATGGCCATCAATATGCCATTGGCCATTCAATTCACCAAACAGAGCGTGAATATATATTATCGTTCAGACGGGGTAGATACCCGCTCCAGTTTCTCATCCTCCCGATATATTCTTCGGATTCAGAATTACCTCTTTCACCTTGGCCTTCTCCGCCTCCATCGTCACCCAGCTCAGCATTAAAAAAAAAAAAAAAAAATATCGTAAATATCCTTGTACCGCCTTAACTTTACAGCTCTTCCCCTCTCATATACACATACACACATACGAACCTTCACCGCACACTATCTATATATACAACGGTCGAATTATCGCGCCGTCACGGCTCGACTTCGCGCGCGTGATCGCATGAATGGCGAGTGGTCCATTGAGTGAGAAGAGACTATACGCGCACAGCTTCCGCCGCTCTGCGACGGGTAAAGAAAGAGCCGCAGGGTCCCCTCGAGTTCCGGGGAAAACCTGCAGGTCCGCGCTAATAAATGTCGGTCGCACGCGCCGGCGCTAGTCGCCGCCGCACGGTTTTTATAATGGTCCCTTGGCCGGCCGCGGCGGCGGCGGATGCGACGCGGCTATTCAACTGGTGAAAAGCGCCGGGCGTTCAAGGAAGATGCGACAATGGCCGAGGTGTGAAGAAAGGAAGTGAAAAAAAAGGTGCGGGATGCGGGGAAATTGCTGGAATGCGTACTGCCCATTGTCCTTTCGAAACTTTAGTACGCGTGTGTGTGCGGGTTTCGGAGTAGCGCGCGTCTTGTATACAGTGTGGGGGATTAGTTGTAAATATTTTGGAAGTGATGGGCTGAGATTGTGTTTATTGCTGTATAATAATGCTATTATATGTTGCGAGTATAGGTCGAGTTCGATTGTCCGCAGTCGGAGTCTGAAAGGTACGATCGTGTGCGATACTTTTCTAAATGACGTTTATCGTGTTATTATAACAAAGAACGTTTCTTTGCGCAAAAGAAAGCTCAAACTTTCATTTCGTCGATTAAAAATAAATAATGTATATAAATCATTCGACGTGAGAACTTTTATTTTAAAATCAAATTTTCTTAATTTTAAATAATATAATTGATTCTACCTATACTTTATTATGCATAGGATTTTTCATAAAATTATTATTTTCGACGTGAAAACATTATAGGTACTTATGAGATCTCATAGGAGAATTTTCATGAGTTAATAAATAAGTTTTTTTACTGTAAATTGAAACATTAATAAATATTATATTTTATTGAATATTTATAGATATAGAATGAAATAAAATATTAACATTAATAAAATGTATTGATAAAACTATATTGCCCTTTTTCCAGATTCATTAAAATACACTGTTTAGTAACATACTTTTACATTAAAAAAAAAATTATTTATTAATTAATTAAAATTGCAGATGAGATCTCATATGAAATCATTGTTAATGACAATAACGATCTCATATGACATTTCATATAATACTTTCACGTGGATTACAAATTGTTTTCGTTACAAATTGTCATTTGAAAATAAATCGCTTTTATTTTAGACTCAAACCTCATCTGTTAATATCCACTGGGCATTACAATATGATGCCGATAACCAAATTACAATGACCCGAGCAATTTCCAGGAACGATTCCGTAATGTCCCCTTACACTTATAATATACGAATACACTATATGCGTCTCGCCGGCGTCATCTCCCTCATTTACTCTCCGCACCATTAAACTAGCGCCGTGCGGCCCTTATAATCGCCGGATTTTCGGCAGACAACGTTAGTAGAGAGACACAGGGTCGTGTATACTCGTCGTCCAGACATCGCAGTCTAAATATTTAGACACGGCAAATAACACCCCATTTGTAAGTGATAACCATCGGCATTGATAAGCGATGAAACCACAAAGTGTTTACACACACACACACTAAGTATATACGTATATCCTAGTAATGGACGGGTCAGAGGGGAATTTTGGCCTGCGCGCGCGTACGCATTTATGGCACCTCTAGACGTCGGGGTCCTCCGGCGCGGGTCTTCCAGTCCGAGGGAAGCCGCCAAAGCGCGCGCATCGTGCGTATATACTTCTCTGGTGCGGTGCGCGTGTTTAAGACAGTTTCAGTTTTATCTTTGGTTTCTTTTGTTTATATTAATGTGGTATGTAGAAGGAAGATTTTCTTCTTTCCTTTTTTTAGTTGGTTGGTTCGCGTGAGAATCGGAGTGTATAGTTGATACAATTAAATTGATATCTTTATTTTATTTATATTTATCCATAAAATTAATAACTTTAATTCCAAAGTTGAAAGTATTTATGTACTACATATTTTTTTTAAATACACCGCAGTGACAATACCACTGTGCTATACATATATATTATGAAAATTCAACCGTCGGAATTTTCTCCATTGAAAAAACATCTTCTTAGTTTTTTTTATCACCTGAAATCTAATAATAAATTGATCAATTTTAAATCATTATTCCGCTTAATATTTATAATACTCACCCGACTATTTCAAACATATCTTCAAACATCTTGAAAACAAAAATTTTTAAAAGTCATAGAGAAAGTGGTTATATTACACTGTCCACACATTAACCAAGCAGACGACAATATAGCCATTACGACGCGCCTTTAAACCGCATTTTTCAAACACATTGCAGGCCTACAAAGCAGTCCACGATGAGGCTATCCGCGCTGACGCTCCTGCTCCTCGGCTGCACTGTGTCCAGCCTCGCGGCACCAGCGCGTTTCGCCCCTCCAGCCAACCACAAACTCGAGCTCGTGCAGATCCTGGTGCGCCACGGCGAACGGACTCCTCGCCTCGGTGAGACCTACCCACGCGATCCCTACTCTTCAGCGACGCTCTATGAGCCTTGGGGCCGAGGTCAGCTTACTGACCTGGGCCGCGCCAGAGCCAGGCGCCTCGGTTACGCTCTTCGCCGTCACTACGATGGATTCCTGGGGCCCAGATACACGCCTTTCGATGTCTTCGCATATAGCAAGGACGAGGAGTACACGAAGGAAGCGGCGAAACTGCTGCTGGAGAGTTTGTACGGGAGGATGGAGAGGAGCGCGAAACCACAGGTGCACAGCGTGTCCGAGGAGATCGACGTGCTGATGAACTCCAAGTCGTGCTCGAGGTACAGAACGGAACTCGACAAGGCGAGGAAGTCTCCCGAGAGCCTAAAGAAACTCGCCAAGTATGACGGACTCTATAGGTACGTGCAGTAATTTTTTAATTCGCTAGTAATTGTTATGAGGTTTGACCTTTTATCTTATTGCAATTAGACAATCTATATAATTTAGCTGATCGGTATTATACTAATGGTTGCGCGTTTGTAAGCGATGATATATCGCTTTGTGAATTTTAGAAAGTCGCATACCTATTTGAATACTTAATAGAAAAATTCCTTAGATAATCTATTTTGCGAACTGTCATATCTTTAAATAGTGCGAGAAAAATGATAAATTCAGCGAATCGTTGGTACAGGAAAATTTAGTTAGTCATTAATTATCCAATAATGTATATAGCTCTTCAAAGCGCAAAAGGAAGTTTCTACTGTTCAAAGAACTTTTTTATTATCAAATTTATTATACATGTAAAATTATTTAAAGCGATATAAGGTAATTCGGCCACTTCGCTAATTCGGCCATTTTTCTAGTTCGCTATCTTTACTTATCCGAAAGCTTAAATAAACAGTGTCGCCAGCTTTCAAATATAAAAAATATAATTTTTGTACAGTTTTTAATTGTTTAAAAATGATCACTACATTGTTATGCAAGTTTCTATTATGAAATTTCAACGAGTCGGGCGTCTTATAAAGTCAAAAAAGCAAGTATTTCGTTTATTAGTTGAAACACAAGCTAAAAAACCTAATTGAAAGTGATACGGTCAGAAAGGTGAGGCCTTTTCCTTGAAATTAGCATGGAAGTAATATTAAAAATATTTTTTTGTATTTTGTAGAAGCAAAATACTTCCGCCTCTATAATTCAACTAGTTCGGCCAATCTGTAAAGAAAATGTGATCTAATAAATATGAGAAGGTGGTATTCCAAAATCATTTATAGAATACAATATCATGACAAATGAATTTCTTTATTTTCTTTATATTAAGAATTATTCATAGGAGTTAACAATTAAATACAGGTTTTGAATATTTAGAAACATAAATTTTATTAAATTTTACAGTTTATGACTTAATTTATTGTATTTTTGTCAATATTGGCCGAACTCGATGACATGTCAGGTAATTCGGCGAAAACGCACATTTTTACACTTTTGCACCCTACAAATCCAATATCACATTTCGAGCATTCCCAATATTGTTCCTGGGTAGTATATTTAGTATACTTTAATGTCTTTCTTACAATTTTGTCCCAACGCAATTACAGATGGAGAAAGAAAATATTCCGCTTAAGGTGGCCGAATTACCCCCAAGTTACCTTAATTTAATATTCAATTACAAGACATTAAGTATAACTATGATGAATTAATAACGTTCTATACCCACTCTCCCAGATACATCACGGAGAAGACTGGTATAACGTACGACGACACGAGCGTGGACGACCGGCTGTACGATCTGCACATCCTGTTGGAATCCCAGCGCGGTCTCAACTTCACCCTACCCGACTGGTGCACGGACGGCGTGCTCGGGCTGCTCAACGAGCTCGCCTACCTCCACTACAACCTCCAGTCCCAGAGCGAGCCCCTGCGTCGGCTGAACGGCGGCCCTCTGCTACGGCGCTTCCTGGACAACGCGAAGCGTACGCGGCCCGGCTCGGCGCGCGTTCACGTCTACAGCGCCGAGGGCAGCAACGTCGCGGCCTTCGCACGGGCCATCAACAAGCGCTACCCCAGGGTACCGAACTACGGCAGTGCTATCATCATGGAGAAGTGGCGGCACCAGACGCACACCAACAAGACCGCCGTGAGGTTCATGGTCTGGACGGGTCTCACGGAGAAGCTCTTCCCCATACAGTTGAGGGCCTGTCCCGAGCTCTGCCCGATGGAGAGCTTCGAGAGATTAGTCGCGGGATCGCTGCCCGACGACGAGGACATGAGGTGCCTGCTGCACGATCTCAGGAAGGGCACGTTCAATGCTATCGCCGCGTAATGGCCCGGATATAATGATGACGCATTGCTGATTTTCGAGCCGCAGAGTCGTCGTACGTATTATATGTATAGGCGATGGCGATGAAAGGTAGCGGAAAAATGTTGGAAATGGAGTGGTTGGAATACGCGGGGCATATAAGGGACTTGGATGGAGGTACGAGTATAGTTTCCCTTTCGCGTTGTACTTTGCGAGTCAAGAATAATTAAATCGCTTGATTCAAATTTTTAAGAACGGTGCAAGCTTGATGATCGTGTAATTTAGAGAGCGATAGTACTTCTTTTATATATGATATGTAAGCAACAACATTCTCGTATAGTACTGACAAAGCGCGATGTTGATTTCGAATTTGATGTTGTTTGCTATGATCTTTGACATATTCTTTTTTTTTCAAATCTTTAACAAGACGATTGTCATTTTCGAAAATCATTATCTATACTTAACGTTTCGAATGCGAGTATTGACGTAATTAAGTTTATCCCTGTTGACGATAATCTTTCTGTATTAGGAGTTTTGTAGCGCAAAAAAAGAGTTATAATCATTGTCGCTTGGATTGGATTCCCGTGTTTCTAAAGTTAAGATTAAAAACAAATGTGAAAAGATTTTCTAACTCAACTTGATACTTTGTTATTATTATTAATAGAAAATTATAGTTAGTTCTGCACAATATGCCAAGTGCTGAAAATAAATTTTATTCCTGGAAATTTTAATTTATTCGGCAAATTTTTTTTAGGAAGTTTAAATTTTGCGAACATTTATAACTACAACTTCGATTTATCACTTGGTCCCAATATACCGTTTAAATGTAGAAAAATTGTACATATATATATGCTTCATTACATGAAACTGTCTAAATAAAATATTCTGAATTTTTTTTTAATGGTAATTTAAAATACAGTGCCTTTAAAATAATCGAATCTTGATCACAAAGTGGTACTTATATATGTATAGACCAAAAATTTTTGACGATGAAAAGTCACGCGTAAATCAAATCTATTTTTACGCGAGTGCTGCTTTTTAGAAACATCTTTATTCTTCCGAAGCTAGACGGAGCTTTAAAATGATTTTTGTAATTATAGATATCTTCGATTTTTATTTTGCGTTAAAATAAGCGAACAATCTTTTATACACTACTATTGCAAAAACGTTTTCTGTATAATAATGCATAGTGAAAATTGAAAACTTTTTTGTATTCATAGGCAGAAATCCCTACTTTCCGGTGTATCAGTAGGCAATGTAACGATAATAAAACTATGAGGTAGGATTGAATTGGATGGTCCAGCTGTCCATGTGGTTTTTAAATAAATAAAAAACCATTTTTTGTTATCTTGCCAACGTTTCGGGCATTTGTATGCCCCTCTTCCGGGCTAGATTACATGACAAAAGCGTGTTG
>JAPYZO010004940.1:0-13184 GCA_030522905.1 Torymus flavipes | reverse complement strand
TCTCCCACAAAACAGACATTATATCCATTTTAGCCGACGTCTAATAATTTGTCAATGCTCAATATTTCGCAGGATACTATGGGGGAGAACGTCGCATAACGCGCAGAAAATTCGAGTATCCGGCGAGATGTAAAAGGGCGGAGGCGGTGGCTGCGGCTGCTGTGCCGGTCCCCGTGCCATCGAAAATAGAACGTCGCCGAGCGCGATAACTCGAGGGTCGGCGTCGCCCTCGGTGAGCTTTCTCTGCGCGGAGTATTATATAGTGTCGGCTGTATAGTTTTAGACGCGCGGTGTATTGTTTTTAGCAGTTGGAATTTGATTGTGGTATGGTGGGGACAGAAACGGCAAGAAAAGGGTTGAAGGTGTTGAAAGTTAGGCGTTTGTTAATTATTATTTTTTGCCATAGAGAGTAAAGGAAATGAAACGGTGAGTTATTATTAATCAAGGCAGAACACTTTTGTATAAGAGAAATTGCCATTTTTTTCTTTAAGTATAGCGTGTGGAAGTGTTTGACGGATTTAAAGTTTACATTTGGTGAAAGAAAAAGTATACTTTCTAAACCAATAATCAAAGAAAATTTTCAATTAAATAAATTAAGTTATTAATCGGGTATTTTTGTTATAAATTGTTATTTTAATAGTGAAAACCTCATTTTTCGAAGTTAAATATTACAGGAAAGCACCGAGCAAGCTTTTAGCACATGGTACTAGCTTTATGCGATGAAAGACTAATCGCTTTCGGAACGATGATTTGGAATTCGCTGGTGTATTAATAGATTTACAGTAAAATGCTAGTGAGTGATTGAAATAACTTTGGCAATCGAAAAAAAAACTTGTTGCTATATAAAATATGTATAATTATGTAATAATATCATTATAAATAAATTCACATGAATTCATAAAGTACTTTTTGAATAAATTCTTCCAAGTATTCTAGATTTATTTAGATATCTTTTTATTATTCGTTATTGACGTTGAATTATATTATGCAGTATGTTTACCTTTCCATACCAATATACGCGATCATTCAGAAATGAAATAATAATGGAACAATCACTTATTAGAAGCTACCTGTTGCGTCGTAGCCTAGCTTCTATAGTACCATCCACTAATCGATCTATATTTGAATTACAGAGATTAATTTATTTTGAAAATATCAAACCTCATGTAGTATTAATAAGTTTAAGTTACAAATAGAAAGTGTTGCTTATATTTCAGTAAGAACAAATCTATAACAACAACGTTTGTATGATGATACACTATTCTTTGATTCTGGCTAGAATGTGTTAAAATATACTTACGATCAATATTTTTCATAAGTCGTCAAATAGAGAAATTATAGTACTATTCGCGTGAATAATTTGAGGTGCCTGTAAATATGGAGACAGATGAAGCGGCTGTATCGGTCATAAATCGGCCAAATTTCAGGCTGTGTCACTTTTGCCGCAATAGTGCGGTTGCAGTCAGTTGAGCGTATTTAATGCAAACGACGAAGAACCATATAACACATTATTAGCCAAAGTAGCTTGATACGCCAACTACAGGTGGTTCATATGTTCAAAAGTGTTCTAAATTGTTAACTATGTGTATAACAGTCAAAATTTGTGAATTTTCATAAAATAAAAAAAGAAGAGAAGAAGAAAGTTGAATGAAACAAATCATTATTTTTATGAAATAACATTTTTTACATCAGAGCCAATCCTGCGCATTCGCATAATTGCTAAACGACGTAGGTAGTTACAAGCAATTCACGAAAATGATTACAAAACCCTGCCATCTCCACATACACACACTCACCGCCGATTCTTCACCATATACAACCCCTTTCCCTACCTCACTCGACCCCATGCAAAACCACCGGCCCCTTTGCCCTCCCCTCTCGAAAAATCACTCGCCAACAGCAGGAGCAGCCGCCTACACGGAAAAAGCAATATCCCGCAGTACCACACAGCATCGTGCACACGTGCTCTCTCTCTCTCTTTCAGCACAGCCGGAATTCGAGCGCTCTATGCACTCGCCGGGGTGGCAGCTGAGCAGCAGAACCTCGCAGGAGGGAGGCACAGAAGGGGGGAGGGCGCGAGACGACGACGAAAAATCTCTGTGAGTGCATGAGAGAGAGAGAGAGGGAGGCTGCGCTGCCGGCGGCGACGGCGTCTATATATGTAGGGCCGAACGCGCGCCGCGGCTACCACTGCGCCCGTGGCCCGCGAGCCGTACGCATCTCACACATTTCTATGCAGTAGAGAGAGAGACTTTCTGGTACCGGCTCGTAATACTCGCGCGATCTAATTTTTCTATCTCTACGGGTGTTAACGAGCGCATGTACGCGAGGAGAGGTGCTTCTGTGATTGAGGTGAAGACCGAGTGGAATGAAGACAGTGTGAGGGTAGAGGATAGAGGAAGAAAAGTGGAGAGCAGACGAGAGGATTGTGGGAGCAAGATGCCGAGGGCGTTCCTTATCACCAGGCGGAGGTACAACGGTACCGGGGAGTTCGAGGAGACTGGCAGGGGTGAGTGTTTATCGTGTGCTTATGTAGTGTGGGGATGAAGTGTGGTTTGGTGGCGAAAAGTTGCTGGCAGAGGTGGTAACGTGGCCGGGAGATTATATGGCTATGGGCAAATACGAAGTGGATTGAATAAAATGGGCAATTATAGAAATATGTGTGTGTAGAAAATTGTCTGAATATTTAGATTTGCATTTATTTGTGCAATCGGTTGATTATAATTACATAACCAAATTGAAGTGAATTTTATCGAAAAATTTTATTCTACGCTATTTAAATGTTTAATATTATAACAGTCGTAATAATTTTTAACTTGAAATAATTAGTAAACGTGTGTAGCTATGGGCATTTAAAAGAAAAAGTCGTTTTTTGCATCAGCAGTTCTAGATTCGAATGATCTCGTTACGCAATACTATATACCTGCATTGACGTATAAAATCACCGAAGACAAGTCGAAACTATTATATGCAAAAATCTCGCTAATAATAACCGAGCTTTTGTCTACTGTACGAAACGACGTTAACGTAAATTTATTTTTAAAAAAACATCCTAAACACCATCACCGCGATCACAAGGAGAACAAAATCGCCGCTAAAAATACACGCCCAAAATTTAATCCAACTGTTGCGCGTTGTTTACCCCACAAATCCGTAAATATGTATAGGATTAGCCGATCGCTATACCACTAGCTCGCGACAAATTTAACGAATTCGTTCAATCTTTAAACCCAAGCGCTCCGTGAGGTTCTTGACCTCGGTATAGCTGCACCGAAAAAAAGCGATGTCGGAAGAAAAAAGAAAACAGGAAAGCAGAGGCGGAAGCGCACGCCCGCGAGCAAAGTGCGTGGGGACACTTTTTATTTCGTACGCGACGAGAGCCGCGCGCGCGCGTCGTAAAGCTCTCGGAAAGAAGGTATTTTAAGTTGCGAGTAAGCTTTTTAGGTAAATAGTATGGAGAAAGGTTGGAATTAGAGCTGATTATAGATCTTGCGATGAAAAATGATTATTCCTTCCTATTTAAATGTTATATAAAGTATATACAACACATAACTGTCTAAGATTTAATAAATCTCATTTTACGTATCACCTTTACCAGTACAATATCATAAAACGACTTACAATAGTTTCTCACTTTATCATACCACAGTAACTATTATCATTATCAACATAGTTAAAATTTTTACCAACCTATTTTACTTTTACAAACTAAAACTGCAACGACTATCAAGCCAAAAAGAAATCACCGTCTCAACCACTATAAAGTTTCCCTACAACCATAAAAAAAAAAGAATCACATCTTCGCTAACCCAAAAAGTCAGACACGAGCCGAGAGAGGAACATAAGCGCTCGCTATAGCGGTGCCATTCAACCCCCCGGCGCGGTACGCGCGTAATGTAGGAGAGCGCGCGTCAACGTTTCTATTTCCGTTCTCTCGCCGAAAGAGGATCGCAGCAGCGAGCGCAGCGTGCGAGTGCCGGCGAGAGGATTCGTATAAGTATATGAGTGAGTGAGTGGACATAGACTTATCGAGAATGCGGTCCTTTGATGGTTAGGTGATTGAGGGTTTTTCGTAATGTCGAATGTGATAATGTGGAAGACGTTGGATGGCGTTATAGTAACGTTCAATAACAGAACAGTAACTTGATTTTCACAGCTGTCTACGCAATTTAAGAAATAATATATTTTATATATATTTTCTTAATAAAGTATATCATTTCTGTGATAATTTTTGTTGTGTTATTCAGTTATTTTACAATTTAGTTTGAGTAATTAATTTATAAGACTATACTACATTAAAAAGAGAACCACTGGTCGAAAGAATGTTTTTCAAAGTATCCATGTCGCAGGTGTAATTTATTTATTTATTTATTTTTTTTAATTCATTTTGGCTCACGCACAGAGAGCCACATAGAGAAGGCGTACACGCGTTATATATCGAGTATCGCAAATTCGCGATGACGTAACGACGCCTCGCATAGCATTCGAGCGTCACTCGGCAGTCCTATACCGTCGCCCTCGCGTCAACAGGTACCTATTTTTAAAGTACTAAATAACAAACTTAATCGAACGGCAACATACCGAACGACTAATTCGAGCATTCCATCGTCCCTTTTGTAACCCACAAACTCGTTAATCTCCAAAACCAATGCAACATTCCCTATCGTACGCAAAGCTCCGCCATGCCGTTTCGCACGCATGCGCTGCCGGAAAGTGGCTCTATCGTCTTTTCGGAATCGAATCGCACGCACGCACGAGTTTAATACTTACTGGAAAAATGCCAAACGAACGCGAATGAGAGAGAGAGAGAGAGAGACCTTCGGTGGCCGGCTCGGACACAATAAAATCTATTCGCAACCACCTTGCGCCCGCGTTTGAGCGAGTCTTTTTTAGGCCGCAAAAGCACACGCACACACACACACCAAGTTGAGATTGAGACTTGTTGATTCTGGGTTGGGTAAGAAATTGGGCGGTTGGAGATTGGGAAATGGAGTTCATTCATTTGACTGTTGCGATAGGTGAACTATTGAGGTTTGAAGTAGATAATTTATTGAAGTGGAAATGATGTAGAGTAGCCTGCAGTGATTATTTCTAATTTTTTTTTTATAGGTGCGCTAATAGAATTTAGCGGAGTAAGAAGTAGTGAAGGCCCTTTACTAAAAGGGTTTTGAATTAAGTTGTAATTATAAGACAGGAATAAAATATGTTTTGAACAAATAAATTGTGTTTATTAATAACTTGAACTAAACACTTTTTAAAGCTTCGTATAAATTCATTTCTGCCACTGTACATGAATGACTTCCTTGTTTATAATTCTAAGAATAGTAGCGTAACATCAGCATGAATAATAGAGCTGAATCGTCTGATATTTTCCGCATTTTTGTTTAAATTAAAAATTGTAAAATGCCAAAAAGTTACAGAAGCAAACAAAAATTTAAATATTTTTTCGACAGATGTTTTTTGAAAAAAATTATTAAATTCAATGATTTGAAGCAAATTATACTTGTTGAATTTATTTACTTAAACCCGCGAAGACTACACGAAAATCAAAACATCGTTTTCTACAAAAACATTATTTTGTAAACTAATTGTTTCATTCTATGAACCCCTCGGTTCTATAAAAACTTATACGTTTCGATTTTAAACCACATTATTGTACCCTAAATCATGACCAAATCTCTTGTTCTGTCACCAACAAACAACCACCAAAACGTCCACCTAATTTAAACTCGATAATTCCACCTATCCACCCAACTTGACCACATTTCTCCCCCTGATTTCAGAATACAGTCCAGAACGAGGCGTACGCCTGGCAGAATATGGCGGTGGCCAACAGCCTACATCGGACGGGGCGAGCGAGTGCGGCAGCGAAAGCTCGAGCGAGTGTCCCGAGGAGTTGTACAACCTAACGAAGCTCGCGGAGGTAAGCCTAGCTGCCGCCGCTGGTACGCTCGTTCATCCGGCGAGTCTCTACCATCATTCCCATCGCCATCATCATCACCATCAGCAGCAGCAACAGTCGCGACAGGCACTGCAGCCGTTGAGCCGTGAGGCCGAGGAGCGTACTCGTGCTTTCTTCGAGAGGATCGAGTCCGAACGTGAGAGTCTTGTGGAGCTCAAGACTAGACGACAGGAAGAGGCTGCGACGCTAGAGGGCGCGAGGCTACCTGCCAATGGACGATTCGTTGGGGAGTACAAGGTTGGTAGAGTTTTAGGTTTTCTTATAGGAAAAGGAATATTTTTATTTTGCTTTCGAGTTTCGCATTTTTAATGAGTAATTAAGTATTGACATATCATTAACAACCGCGAGTGATTAGTTATGAATTTTTAAGTCAATATTTGATGCATCTTATATAAAGATCTTCTGCTCTATTTTCAACAAGATGAATGAGCGGCCGTGGTTACCATTATAACCTTTACTAAACACGGACTACACCATTTTTCATTTAAATTATACTTATAGGGTAAATATGCTGATTCCTACCTTCTCCCCAGTTATTGCATTATTACTCGTATTCAAATGTTATTTGTCGTTTGCTTAAAAGGACACCTACCCAAGTTTCGTCATAATAATCTGGAAATCGTTATCAAGTTCATGTTGAGCAAGCTCTGATTAAGTTTAATTAGGTTTAAAAATAATTCAAAGATGCCAAACACATCCCCTATAACTAAGCATCATTCTCAACTTACAGTCCGAAGACATAATCCTAACGGAAACGATTACAACGACCGCAACGACACCACAGTCACCGACGAGTGGCAGCGTCAGCCCAATAACCATTCAGCAACAAGAGCAATCGATCGATCGAGTCAATCAGCACCAGCAGCCAGATGGCAGCGAGGAGCACGAGTGCCCGGACTGCGGCAAGAAGTATTCGACGTCGTCCAACCTCGCACGTCACCGTCAAACGCACCGTTCGCTTGGTGACAAGAAAGCCCGTCGCTGTCCGCACTGCGACAAAGTTTACGTCAGCATACCCGCCTTCAGCATGCACGTGCGCACGCACAATCAGGGCTGCAAGTGCCACTACTGCGGCAAGTGCTTCTCCAGGCCATGGCTGCTCCAGGGACACATTCGCACACATACAGGTAGGGATATAAAGAGATATAGTTGCATCTGATTTTAATACCTTGAGAATGTTAACTGTAACCTGAGCTTTCATCTTTAGTGGCTCATACGAAAATTTATTTATTTGGAATTTTGTTAAGTTTTGCATATGATAATTTATTAAAAATATAATATTCTGGTTTTGCATAAAATGGTTTTTGAATTGCCTAAAAACTATTTATAAAGACTTCTCTATTGGAATTTCAAAACCTGTAAATAGTAAATCACCAGTTTACTCACCAATTACATTTAACTAATGCTTTAACTACTTTTACAGGTGAAAAGCCATTCAAGTGCACGATCTGCAACAAAGCTTTCGCCGATAAATCGAACCTGCGTGCCCACATCCAGACGCACTCGAACACGAAACCGCACGTTTGCGCACGCTGTGGCAAGGCCTTCGCCCTGAAGTCCTATCTCTACAAGCACGAGGAGTCGTCATGCATGCGGTCGCACCATCACCAGCAGCCGAAACGCGAATCCGCCACGGCATCACCTACTTCGAGGTCCAATCCTATGTCACCACAACCAACTGCATCACCAACCAGCGTCATAGTTCCACCGCGTAACTTCCACAGCCTAGAGCAGCAAGCACGACCAAACTCAGCTTTCTCAGCAATTATTAGGCACACGAGAACATCACCTGATCCAGAGGACAGCAATGGATCGTCCAAGAGGTCCAGGTCCACTCCCGATGTTTACGAGAATGAGGTCCAGCAGCAACAACAGGGCAAAGATCTGCTGTCGAGAATGGTAATTAGGACCTCGGTCATATCACCCAATCCCGAGCATTTGGCCAGGTACAGTGAGAAAAAGCTGGCACACCAGCAGCAGCAATCTCAGCAGTCTCAGCTCCAGCAGCAAACACATCAGGCATTCGATTTCAATGATCCCAATAGGGTGTCTGCATTTTCTAGGCCCCAGCCGATGACCCTTAATCTGGCGATTGCTTGAGTATCTGTAAGTTAGAGGATCGTGGAGATAGTGATATTGAATGTTCACGAAGAGGGACGCGCGTGGCTCTTTGCTGAAGCGAAATAGTTGATAGAGATGCTGTCGAGATAAAAATCTTTGTTGTCATAAGTTTATTATACATTGGACAATGTATTTTTGTAGGGAAATTAATTACTAGTTTCCTTTATGAAAAAATTCAGTTCACATGTGGTAGATCTGGAAATCTTCGATAAAGACTCATTGACATTACAGTCATAAAGATTGAATTTAAACGTAAGCAGGCGTTCGGCAATACACAATTCCCAAAGAAATTACTATTAAGCCATAAAATTTAAGAATTTTCATACTAATGAAACTGTATATATAGAATATCTTTTTAAAAAGTACTTAAAGGTCCCAAATATTATGTGATTCCTTTTACTGACCTTGTCTCTTATATATTTTCTAAATTTGGAAGGAAATTTTCATGTATACTTTTATCTTATTGACTTTAATCAAGCTTTATGAGATTCGAAGTTACTGCAAATGGTAATATTCCAAATAATCTTCCTAATAGGGACCATTTAGAGACTACTTAGAACATAGTGTTTTAACTCTAACAATAAGCTAAAAGTGCCTACTGCAACTTAAAAGTATCAATATACCGATAAGTGCCTTAGACCAACTTAAGTTTATTAATTGTAAATAAACAGCGAATGGATGATTTTTATATGTAAGTTTTACATTGTTATCTTGATTAATGTTCACACCGCCAAAAGAGTCCAATTCAAAGTGCCATAATTAAGTAGTAAAAGAAAATCGTAACTGCTATGTACGATACACTTTCTTTTTCGCATCGCCCATAGTTTGGCAGCTTTAGACGTAATTCTTGTAAATATCATATACTTTTAGTCACAACTGTATTTTCATTATGTAAATGGGTTCGATAAGTGCGCGAAATGTAGAACCTCAGTTTTGCGCTATTTTAGAACCCTGGAAAAGCATACATCCATAATACTTTGTAAGTTCTTTTATTTCATTGTTACTTTCGTTATTAATTTCCTTGTCGTTGAACTCAGCGACAATGCGGCCGAGTGTGCAAGCTAGTCGAACTCGTCTTGCGGTCTTTCGATGCCAAATCGCCCAAAGTTTGATCTTGCCAAAAAATATTCTGAGGCTATGTGATATCTTCAACTTTGTATCGACTCATCAAAGCTAAACATATGTTTTTTAGAGCACAATCTAAATTGATCTGTATTCTTGAAATATCTGTTACGCTGCTGTAATTGTAAATATCTTAGAACTTAGGTTTAAGTCGATCAGAATAAAGTGTCACAGTATACTGTCAACTGGCTAATTAGGCATGCGATCGTAGCGCGTAAGAAACCAAATGGTCTTGCGACGCGAATCGCGAGATGAAGATAATTTCCTTTATATTATAAAAGTGTGTTAGTGTCTAAATGATTGAGATATTCAGTCTGAAATAATGCGTCTATTATAAAAGTATGGGTGTCCTAGTCATCGTTGAGCGGCATATTATTTTTAACTTTTATTTGCTCAATATGTGTTGCTACCACTTGTTTTTGACTACTGTATATATTGTAGAAATGACTTTAATTGAACGTGTTTAATTACAATCTATGACATTATATTTTGTAAGAGCAGCGATTGACATTAGTACTCGTTCTTAAAAATTAGGACACGCGTATTTGATAAACAGTGAGAAAGTCTGAAATGCTGGAATTATTGAATGAGAACTTTTTTTTAGGTTTTATATGAATATAAATTTAATTTTAATGATGAAATTTTTCTTAATTTGTTATTAATTGAAGTGTAAATAGCATTCCCTACAACGTATGTTGTTGCAAAGATGTAAAATATGAGTTTCGATTGTAATTCAATATTCGTTAGAGTTGCATAAATATGTATGTATACCGAATTATCGATTTATATTCTGAGAGTGCCTACGATTTTTGCCAACTTTTTCTATAAATTGTATAAAAATTTGTTAGCAATTAATAGATTAAAAATTATATATGTCTTTATACGACGTTGTTATTATTTTTACAACATATTTTATATACTTTAATTATCATAAACCTTTGCCTATACCCTAGTCATACCATTTTAATTTTCGTACTGTCTGGAAAAATAGCTTTTCGGCGTGTCTCCCCTCTCCGTGGGTCTTCTCGCGTGCGTAAGTGTCCATATGTGTGCGAACTTTGCACCTCTAGGACCACGCTCTCCTTCCCGCTGTGTTGCTGAATCCTCGAAACAGGAAATTGCCGTATAAGTATGTAGCAGCAACGCTGCGTACATACACGAGCTTGGCCGACGCGGGCACCAAAGAATGCGACGCAACGAGGGTACCGCTGCTAAGCGTGCTCCTCGTCACACCTTAAACAATCGTTTTCTACATTTATCAATGATTAATATGATTATCTTTGATTGACGTTTCCGCACGGCCGTCACATTGTTAGACGTATATTCTACGCCAGATACAAAATATAAAGTCAAATCTCCCGCGCAACTACTTTGACTTAGTTATTAATAATTATTGTAAGTTTACGTTGTATTATCTTCCGTTTATTGTATATAAAAAATTTTTTGTATTGTTGGTTTAAAAATAAATCTTGTTGGTTTTTAATAGATTCCTGAAGAGTAAAAAATGGTGTTAATTTATTATCGCAACCTATAATAAATAATTGACACCACACTGGTAGTAATATTTGGCCATTAGCTTCAATATTGACGACTTATAAAGTCAAAAATGTCAAATATGAAAAATTAATTTTCTTTTATTACACTATTCGTGCCTGACAAACTTGTACGAAACATCATCTATTTGCTAGCTAATAATAATGCAAACACAATGGTGGTAAGATTCTTATTCATATAATTTATTGTAAAATAAATCTAAACAATATTGTTATACTGAAGAATACGTGTTTAAATAAATTTTTATAAATACAAAATAATGAATGATTAATGTATAAATATTTAAATGATCATTGAAAAAAAATGGACGGATCTGAAATTATATCGAATGCCTCTTTGCCTTCCTTTCATTTATATAAATTGATCTAAATTATCCCTTCTTATCGGTGCTAGTCGACTGATCTGCTATTCCGGTATTGTATAGAAGCTTTTTCCTCGTTTCCTCACTGAACTGTATAGGAACAACGAGCTAAGAAACCA
Source organism: Torymus flavipes (assembly GCA_030522905.1). NCBI lineage: Eukaryota > Metazoa > Arthropoda > Insecta > Hymenoptera > Torymidae > Torymus > Torymus flavipes. The sequence goes on along the minus strand of JAPYZO010004940.1, from coordinate 1,945 downwards.
GATAACTCGGCCGAGAGCTAAGAAACCAGACAACTAGCGGGCTCCTTTTCTTCGTTCAGTTTTTAGTTGATAGCTACGATAGAGAGTTACAAAAATCAAGGATTTTAACTCAGTACAGTGGTTCTCAATAGTCACAAAAATCACAAAAATAATTCCTTGAAGTTTCCGCATGTTTATCGCATACTTTATTAGACGAATGTACTTTAGATTTTTAATTAATAACCATTATACTCTACGTCAGACATAAAATATAAAGCCAAATGTGTTAAGAGCAAATAAGAAAAAATTTCTTTTATTATTAAGCTATTCGTATGTATACAATTTGTGTGAAACACCATTATATCTTGGATAACACATTGCAATGTAATAACACAAAGATGGCAGAAAGATTGTATTCATATTCTTTATTGTACATAATGAGTATAAACAATATTGATATATAGAAATAAATATGATTAAATGAATTTCTATAAATACAAAATGATGAATGATTAATGTACAAAATTTTAAAAGAATTGACGGTTTTGAAATTATATCGGCTGTCTCTCCGCCTGCCTTCTATTCACACAAACACATACGAAATATTCTGTAATAGCATATTATGCAAGTAGTGAGTGAAGTGAGCTTTTTTACACGAGAAGTGATCGCAGCAAAGAAGTCGCCGATATAGACGGCTTCGAGATTGCATACGCTATATTTGATCGACTTTCCGTGAGGTCCATGCGTTTAGTGAATTATAGATAATATTATAGATACTATTATAGTGAAATAATCCGTGTGTTTAGTGGATATTATTTTTCACTGTGTGCAAACATGGTTTATTTTATTTCCATTTGAGGAAAGTCACTGTTGGCGGGGAGGCGAGAGCCTGGCAAGACCAGGAGGTCCGCCCCCGGCGGAGCGCGGAGGGCGAGTCTGCTCCGAAAATCCGGAGCGCCAGAGAATACCTCGGCGGCAGTTGGGGGCGAGCGGTCGCGCGCGCTGATTGGCTACCGCAAAGGGCGGCGGTAAATCCTCAGCAGATGGACTGCAGATGAGGTTGCGAGCGGCGTGCCGAGTGGTGACGCGAGCTTCTACGAAGCTCGCGGGTGCGTCGGTGTTCGAGAAGTTCGGTGAAAAAAATTGGACTCGAGTAATTCTAAAATGTCTCACTTTTAAAATAACATAAGTTCGCGATTGTTGCGGACGTCAAGACTTTCTTAAAAATAAAGCTAGAAGTACCCAGAATATAAGTTTTTTTTAGCATTAGGGTGTAATACTGCAGTTTTCTTCATATTCATTTTTTTATGTTAAAAAACATATCCCACAGTCGCAGTCGAATCTGAGATCCGGAGCCGTGATCCACTCCTAGTTAATTATATCTCTTACTCCACTGCTAGCATCGGTATTGTGATATCGCAAGAGATACCTATCGTGTCATTCTATTAAAAAAAATTGATAGTAAAAACTCATAAAAGAAATCATTTTTTTAACGGAGTGTGCAAAACTCGACTTTTTATGCTTGTTTTTTCTGTGCAAAGTGGCTCTTTTATACACGGCGTGCACGAAAGTCGCGCATGCGCAGATCAATTTACTTTCGCGCACGCCGTGTGTAAAAGAGCTACTTTGCGCACGCAAAACAAACAACAAGGCTAGTTCACACACTGCGTTAAAAAAAAATAGAGTTCGGTACACGTGATCGCAAAGGGTCATCATTGTACTGGTGTTTTTGTCACCCTCGCTTTGCGAGAATGACCCACTTTGCACACTTGTATCGAAAATAACTATTATAGCACTGTGTAACCTAAGCAGTACTTTTTTGCACCGTGTATATCGCACTCGCTACGCTCGCTCGCTAACCTCACGATGCAAAAAAGGACAACTTAGGGCACGGATAGGCGTGATAGCGGGCTTAGATAGGTAGTGCTATAATAGTATATTATGACACTGTTGTGGGAGGTGGTTT
>JAPYZO010004939.1:0-19737 GCA_030522905.1 Torymus flavipes | reverse complement strand
TTCTTCAAATATTTCAAAGTTTCATGAATTTACAACGAAGAGTACGTCAAAACATTTTAATTTAACGAATTGGAATTTCTAAAAACGTATATCTTCACCACACTAACAGCTCTCTACCTTTTGCTGTCCTTACTAATTTGCTAATTACATCAATTCCAGCAGCCGAAACTGTTCACTCGCCGGCCTCTATATCTGCCTCTCGGCCGGTATACTATACCGATTCAGGCGTGAAAAAGCCCCTCCACCCCCGTCGGTTCCGCAATCCAGCGACAGAAATCAGAACCGCCGCCGCCGTCAGCAGCGTCGCGCGGCGCCTGTAAATCGTTAGCGCAGCGGCGGCGGCGGCGGCGGCGGCGGCGCGCCTGAATATTGAACGCGGCGGAGCGGGCGACGCGCACGTCGTCCGGCGACTAATAACGTTAAGCGGCTGGCGCGCAGCTTTCCCCTCTCCCACTCTCAAACGAACTGGAAGCGAATTCGAGAGAGCGCGCGCGTGTATGAATACGCATAACATTCGATTTCGGTAAATAATCGTAGGGGCTAATGTTTGCCGTGTGTCCGAGGGCTCGAATTTCGAGCGGCGCAAGCTGCTGCTACTACTGCGCGTCATGCCTATACATATGTATAGGGCAGGCGCGCAAATATCGAGTGTGATTTCCGCGGCTGCGAGGGAATATTTTAGCGCGTTTTTTCGTACTTCGAAGGAGGCTCGAGAATTTTTTTCTAGATACCGACGAATGTAGGACGACGGAGAAGAGGATCGGATACACGTATGCGGTTGAAAAAAAGTCGGAAAAGTCGACAGTACAAATATACGCAGACTCGCCGCGTATATATATGTATATACATGCGAGCTGAAATCAATCTCGACGCCGTCACAGCAGCGAAATTTCATCCATCCATTTATTCGCTGTGCAAATATCGTTTGCGGCCACCGTGGCTGGTGCGAAGAAAATTAAGCCGGTGTGATATGTATATATACGCTATACACGCGAATCAACCGTACTCTCGTCCTTTACTTGCAACGTCTGCTGCTGGAGGATATAAAAAAGCCGACGGCATTAGATGGAATTTCCGCGCTCGCCGGATTTCTCATATTAACGCTCTGGGCTTTTTCACCCACCGAGGCCCGCCCCCACCCGTCCCTCTGCACATACAGCCGGCGAATTTGTTTCGGAATCAATATCGACGAAAGAGAGAGGCAGTCGAGCGCGTGGCACACCCTTTCAGGCGCGCTGCAGCAGCAGCAGCAGCAGCAGCAGCTCGTCGGTCCCTTTTCCCTCTCTCTATCCTTTGATCAACCATTCTCGCGCCATTCGCCCTCTCGCTATCCGCTACCGAGGGCGAGAGATATACCGAGAGTGAGCTGGCTTAATGAGAATCGTGAATGGGTAGGGACGCGCGTATTGTTTTTGAACAAATTGTTATTTACGCGCGGGGGCCGAGTTTTTGGGGGGGCGCTGATGGCGGGGGAAATAAGGATAATGGGATTTCATTCGGGAAAGACATATATTGATGTTTTTCGGAGCATTGTGCGCGCGGGGTATACAAACGCGGCTACCTATTTTTCTCGCTAATTTCATTATTATATAGTATAATTACGAACAGACAGCAAGTATAATCATCATAAATAAAATGTTCGGCATTGTAAGGTTAGATATTTCGGAAATAAAAAAAAGAAAGATAAATTTTATAATAACGTAACATTATATTCTGTACATATAAGATACAAGCATTAAAATATACCCGCTCTGTCTATTCGATACACAATTACCCACGGCATTGCCGAGCTGCTCAACCCCGATAATAGAAAATCTTTTATGACGTGCCGCTCGCGCTAGAAACAGATATGCACATAAAGAGAGGACAGAGAGGCGACTCCGCCCTCCCACCTCCCTTCTTCTACTCGATAAGAGAAAGCTCTCGCGAACGATCGCTATTTCGAATATTGAAATTCGATTGGGAATCGTTGAAGCACGCTCCTTCTCACTCTCAAAGGCTGACGTCACGTGGTCCATTTAAGATATATCCTCTCTCATCCTCCTTTCCTCCTCCCTCCCTCCCTCCCTCTCGTATACGTGAATCGACTCTAAAGATCAACTGTCGTTTCCGAGTCTAAGACTCGAGAGGGAGAGAGAGAGAGAAGCGGGTTAAGACAATTGCGCGGCACTGCAGCGTGGCACTGCAGTCTCTTCCGCACGCCGTTGTCGAGGCTGTCTCTGTCACGTCGTCGCTGTGCTTTGAAGTGTCCTCGGCAGGGAGGCGAGTCAAAGACAGAGAGAGGGGGAGAATACGATCGAAGAGTCGAGGCTCGAGAGGAATAGTATGCAGCTATTCTTATTTAGCTCTTTATTAGGGGATGATCGATCGTATTGCAGGAAAAGATGGGGATAAATACTGGCTGTCCGATTTCGTCAAACAGTTATTCGTTTGGGAAAATCTTGATTATTTTTTCGAAACACCGCGGTTATTTAGCCGCCACATTTCAGTCCTCGTCCATATAATACTTAAAAACTCCAGACCCCATACAAGGAAAATTCACTTCGACCCAAACACTTTTTACCGCGAGACCGCGTGATAAATTCCGCTTGTCCGGTCGTCCCTCCCCATACATACGCTAATTTTCGCCATCAATTCCACAATAAATTCTCCCCCTAAAAACCTTTCTCTCTCTCTCTGCATGTCTCTCCCGTCCCCCCTTTTCCTTGGTACATCGCACGTACACGCGGCCCTCGTGTATATAGAGACCGGCGACGGCGCTCTCCACCTCCTCTCTTCCCTCTTATGGCACTTGGCCGCCGCCGCCGCCTGCATCGCCGGCAGCCTATACGCGCGCGGCGATATTTCTTTGAAAGTGCTGAGCGCAGAGCCCCGTGCGGCTTTTGTGCGCGGCCGCGAATACACACTTTAAAATCCAACAGCCGGGCGATTTCTTTGTTCTCCGTGGCGCGCGGAGGAGAAATTCCTGAAATAAAGCTGCGGAGAACTGCCTAGCCCGGCCGCGTTTCTGCGGGACGAAAAATTATGTGTGTCCAGGGGTTCGCGGTCTTTGGGTGTGCAAAGGAGGAGGTGAAGTTTTCGCTGCGTTTGTTTGTATGTGGCTTGTCGAGGATTTGCCGGGGTAGCGGTAATTTTTTTGATGGCGGATTTCTTTGTTTTCTTTTTCGGAGGAAAATTAATGTTTGCGTTTGTGAGCGGGAGTGCGATACGGTATGACAATGGAGAGTTATTTTTAGATTCTGATATGAAAGTTTTTGCAATTCAAAGTTCCACGTGTATAAAAGGGAACTTCGTAAAAATCCTTTAAAATATGATGAAAATGCATTTTTTGTCAGATTTATAAATATTCATTTAGAGACGTAATATGTACTTTAACAAATTTTTCATTAATACAAAAAATATATATATGTAAATAATAAATAAATGAAATTTGTTGGGAGTATGCATGTCTTTACTCGCAGGCTCCGATAAACAATTCCAGCGTTATGCATTATGTGCATATTCATTACAAAAATTTGTAAATAAATATGCAAACATTATATACATCGCATGTAAAATGAAGGGGGAAAAAATGTTATTTCATGCCGCGCAACAAATAAAAAATATTCGCGAATTCTCCCGAAAGCCATTTCGGAGCCAAATCAAGCTCTATTAGCAAAAAAAAAGTTAAAAATATAGATGTCACGGCGACGCGTCGCGAACGCATTGTTTTCCACTTTGCCGACGGCGCGGCCATTTCTCATCGTTATATATTCGACCGTGCACTCTCGCACGTTCCAATATACATAGATTCGACGGGTGCGCAGGATTAATCTCTTTTTAGTCGATGAGACGATGAATAAAAAAAAGACATCCTGAGCTTGCGTAATCCACTAGATTAGATGCCGCATCGACCAATCGCGCCAACAGCTATAGTATTCCTGCAAATGACTTATAACATAAGGCGCCTCTAAAATGCGATAAAATCTCTTTGTCATTTGATTTAGACCGAATCTCTGAATTCCTTTTGAGCAACTTTCTGTTAACCGCTGCCGGAAATATTCACTCCGGTGGAAAACCATGCGCGCTACCGCAGCGCAATAAACATTTGCGCCCGTGCATAACTTCATAACGAAGTTTCGAACGCTGATCGTTCAGCAAGCGCGCGCCCCAAAATCCTATGTATATAGGATATATATACGAGAACAAAAGTTCAGCTACACACAAACCTTATACACGCGCTCGAGAAGTTCGTAAAGCGAACGGTCTCGATCTCATTATCGCCCTTTTCTCTCTTGGCTAGCTCGCCGAATATCAAGAAAGTGATTTCCCCCTATATAGCCGGATCAAGTATAGGTGTATATATATACGTAAAAAAGCTACGGCAGTCGAGGAGAAAAATACGTATGTATATATATGAAAAGAATGGAACTCCGTAAAAGTCAGTTTCGCACCGGAGGGTATAGGCGACTGCATGTATAAGTTTTTTCGATAGGTAGGTCCCTCGGGGAAAAACGAGAGCCCGAGCCTGCAGAATTGAATTCCCCTGCATATATATATACCAGAGTAACGGACGGGGGAGAGGGACGTTCAATTTAAAAACGAATAGACGAAAGTCGTCACGGGTCTTATAAGCCCACCTTACTACCGCTTCTCCACTCTTTCCTTCTTTAACCCAGTACCGCGATATTTCTTCTTCCCTCGCCTCATATACCCTCGCCACCGGATGAGATCAGCAGCCCGTGTGACGAGGTTATATATACGCGCCGGAATTCGCTCTATATATATTATATACGTGCGCGCACGTCGAAAAGCGCGGCTCTTCCTCCTCCTCCTCCTCCTCCTCTTCACCCCCGCATAGCACTTTGGGTGATGGAGGGCCGCTGATGCAGCCCGCCTTTGTTTCGACGCGAGCCGATTGCGCTGCCGTTGCAGCAGTCGCGGATCTGTACTACTTATTACATGCGCGCTGACGGATATGCCCCTTTCCAAACTAGTGAAAACGCGCTGTGCGTGTGATGTGAATAGCCCGGCGACGAAGCGAGGTCGGTCAAGGTGCTGCATGACGTTGTTACTCATGCGGTAAAGTTGGGACGGATGGGAGTAGCAGGCGAGACGGTGAATATAGATGCACGAGAGTGCATAGTGCAGAGATGATCAATCTTCATTTCTCGGGAGTTGAGAGGAAGAAGGAGCGGTAGGGGTTATCGACTGGATTGGCGGCCTGGGAATATGAAGACGAGGATATTTTTTTGAGGACTTTGAGAAGGATGGTTATTTTACTTAGGTATAGAGCGATGAGAACGCGCTCACTTGCACGATTTTTACCTTATTAGAAATATATAAGTTATAATAATAACAAATGACCGTCAGAATCGTTGATAAGAAATATTAATGAATCAATTACACGAGCTCGAAAACATCATTAAATACCCGGAGCACATAGCTACTACAGCATTACTTCGCCAATCAAGCTCGCATTCTTCCCGTACAATGAAAAACCCCTCAAAATTACTCCCGGCGTCTCCCCCCCATACACCGGTGTGGATCCCCGCAACGTCATCATCCCCGGTTGCGTCGTCGTCACCACCGCGGTGTAATTCGGCCTGTCCCACTTCTCCACGACGCGTCCCGCGGCGCGCGCTCTTGTATACACACACACACACACACACACACGCCGCGACGTGATTTGCATGCGAGACGTGAGTTCCCGCAAAAGAGAGAGAGAGGGAGCGAGACGTATGCGCACCGCGACTGCAAAACACTACATATATACAGAGCCACATATCCGCGCGTTGACGTAGAGTCGCAGTCTCTCAGGGGTGGAATTCATTTCTCCTGTAGCGCGTGTTCCTCCTTTTCGCCGAGGGAGTACGTGGGTGAGATTTAAAGGCTGTCCGTTCGACTGGCTGCGAGGTATTGATTTGAGGAGAGCGGGGAAAAATGAGGAGCGGAATTGAGAATGACGGATCCTCGATGGGGGAGTGAAAGCGTGAGGCTCTAAATTTTTTAGCGCGCGATTCCATTAGGGCGGCCCGGCAAGCGAGAGTGAGCGAGCGATCGGCTTTCTCAGATGCGGGTGTAATTTCATTTGGCCGGTGGGTTTGATTTTTTTGCCAGAGGACGGGAGGGTGGGAGAGAACTGATAGCTGGTTAGGTGAATATTGACTTTGATATCGGCTGTAATTGATTTATTGCTTGAAAGAGAAGATGCCGTACGTGCGTGAAGAGAGAAAGAGCACCGGCGGCAGGTCGACGCAAGGGGTACCGTAAAGTAAATGATAGAATAACAGCGTGTTGCATTTTAGCGCTGTGTCCTCGGCAGTTTATTTTATGCGCTCGCAGGAAATGATTGAATTTTTTCATTTTAAAATGGCGAAGTATTAATTTTGTGTTGAAATTGAAAATTGAAAATAAGGTTTATTTAAACATCTTTTTTTTTTCTTGTTAATAACCTACAGTTAAGTACAAACCTATAATTGCTGTCTTCTTAGAGGTCGCTAATACTTTTGATAATGCTAACATCTAGTTATCTATATCTCATATACAAGAAAATGTTATAGTTGAAGAACATATATGAGTGAATATCAAAAAATTATCATAGGTGTTTCACGCAAGGAACCATACTAGGTCCATTACTTATGTATAATGTACACTGTGGAATAATTGCTTGCGGAGGAGCATACCTACGAATGCATGTATACTTAAAAATAAAACAAACATGAAATCATATAATAACCTAAAATAACTATAATGCTACTCGTGATAAAAATCGTTATATGGCAGCTACTGAGACTTACAACAGTCTTCCAAAATTTGTAAAAGTATTAACTTTTAATAAGTCTGCTATGAAAAGAAAACTAAAAGTCTTTTAATGAATTAATAAATGGTAAAGTATTTTTTTTCTGTTTCATAGTTTCCCTTTTAGAGCAGTATAACTCTTTATACGTGTCATCTTTATAAAATGTTAAAATATATATATATCTATATTAGTCTGTAATCATTATTAGTTTATAGTATGTCAGGCTATATATTCAGGTAACAAAGTTTATCTCTATAGTACTTCATTTCTGTAAATTATCTGGAAGATAAATAAATTACCTTTATAATTTTAAATAATGGGCGACAATACAGACATATGTGTAGTGTGATATATTTCTCACTACCTATCCTTTTCAACATTAGATTCTCTACTCTAATGGCGCTTCAACCTCGTTAATCAATTTATCCTGCAAATAAATATCTCTATTAGAAAACAAATTATAGAGCAGGAATATAATGTACACTCATACTAACACAGCTAGACCTTGTACACTCCGCCGGCCATTTCCCTGCCATTACCATAAATTAGAATAGAACTTTATTCTTTAAACACCTAACAAAAATAATGAATTTTAGTAGCGTCCCGCGCACCCTCTCTTTCCCACGAGCGCGCTTTTTTTCTTATTAATAATTCCCCCACTTCATTAATCATCGTAAACTAGAGTTTTTGCCCGGAGGCGATTTTTCTCCGGCGGCTATTTCCGCAAGAGCCGGGCGAAAAAATATAACTCGCAAATTTTTTTCTTCATCGCGCGCTTCTGCATAGCAGCACGTCTGCGTCATTATAATTCACTCCTCCTCTTCCTCCCCCTCTCACAAGTAAACACAACTTTTTCATAAAAATCACGTCCCGAAAAGCACAGTCAATAAATCAGGCCCCGCTTGCGAGTGTATTAAAAAATATTGCGGTAATCCCCGGAAATCCCCGTCATAACTCAAGCGAATTTACGCCAAAGTCACGTCCCCCCTCGGCCTCCCCCTTATACTTTCGCTTTCTCGGGGGAAGGTAATCCCTCAGATGCGAGACGTACAACCGCGGAGCCATCCTGTTACGAAATTCCAGTTGACGAAGTAATTATAAAATCGTCGTCTTTGAGCGGCAAGGGAGGGAGAGAGAGAGAGAGAGAGAAAGAGAGTCTTACGCGCGGCGTGTCCTGTGATTAAAGCTCGCACCAGCGGATAAAGGCGAAAGATGAGAAGCAGGAGGAGAAAGCGGTTACCCCCGACGCCGAAGGATGAAATCGAAATATCAGAGAGCGCGCGTCAAAGGTGCGCCGGAAAATTAAAAGGGAATTATTAGAGGGGGAGAAAGCACTTGCACTGCCAGCGAGCTTCGGCTGCTATTGCGGCATGCTCTTTTATGCATGCAGTGACACGCGTTATTACGTTTGGATGTACACAATCATGGGATTAAAATTATATCCGATAAAGGGGCACGGTTTATAGCATGTACTAATACGCCATGAATTTTGCATTCGTTGGTCTGAAAAAGATATAATATCAACGTACAAGATATTGATAAAGATAAGGAAAAAATTGGCGAGTGGAGCTTTGGAAATACATTAAAATAAACTTTGCATCATTGTAGCTTTAATATTTTCTCTGCAATATTGATAAATCGCCCCGCATATGTGTTATATTTAATTAATAATACCGCGAAGCGTACTCTCCGTGAAAGCTTTTAATATAATGTGAAACCAATATTTGCTCATCAACGAAATGAAAAACGCTCGTGTATTTTCATCAGAACTTCAATCAGAATCAAAGCACGGAAATCGTTCTCGAATTTGAAAACACTCGGCGAAAATATTTCTCGCTAGCAATTTAAGTGCAGAGGCACTTAGCACACGCGTAAATGGAAGAAAACCAACGGCGTTTCATAGAGAGAGAGAGAGAGAGAGAGAAAGAACATTAAGAAATTGTTTCACGTAGCGGGCATTTCAAAGCTTCAAAGTTGAGGCTTTCGGGGAGTCACGTTGGGACCATTTCCACTTACGATCCCGCGAGCCGCGCCGCACCGATCGTAAATAAAAAGAGCTTTCCATTTTCCGAGCGCGCGGCACTGCGTCGTCCGGGCTCAAAAAGACGACCAGAACTAACGTAAATGCTGCAGGTGTAAGTAAGGAAAACGGAACGATAATTTTCCCCCGCCGTTTCTTTTTTCGCGCTCGCGAGAATTCCACTTTGTTCCGCGGAGGCGACCGCAGACGTATTAATCACGGATCGCGGGGCGTTTCGTCAAGCAATAATGCCCGAGGCGCGTGCGCTCGCGATCGATAACTCGGGCTCGAGGAAAAGAGAGAGAGAGGAGAGCGAGAACCCCAAAATGCATTTATGGCGGTCGTGCCAGGAATGCGCGCGCTCGTATCTCGAGAGAAGACAAAGAGCGAGGTGGAACGCGCGCCCAGATAAGAGCTGGAATCTTCCCCTCTCTCCGCTACTGCATTAACCCATTTTGCCAGTTTACAAGGATCTTGAATTCCTTTTTTTTTCTCTGGCGGGAAAGAGCTCTGTCTCGCTCCCTCGAGTAACCAAATAAAGATTATGCTCGAGACCCTTGTAAAATGCAAGAGTAACGTAATGTATAAAGGAGGCATAAGTCAAGACCGTAAGAGAGGGAATGAGAGAGAGGGAGAGTCGGCCAGTCTTTGTACGCGCGCATTCATTCCGCCGGTGTAATTTTTCCGGCGAGCGCACTGGTGGAATCTTTCGCTTAAATCGCCCGGCTTAAATTTAAAGGGGAAATTGTTCTATACGCGGTTTAAGCGACATTTTGACCGCCTCGTATTCAAAGTACAAAATGTAATTCATTGGATTGAGTGACGCTCAATATAGCACGATGGACGTATCAAACTTATGAATGTAAATAGAATTGCATGATAAAATAATAAGTTACAACTTGCAATTCAGGGACTGCATAAACCCCACTATTCGATGAATATATACATACAAAAATGTGTGTATGTATAAACGGCCATTCGATTTGAGTCTGGATTCGTATTTTATTCCGTCGTTTAATTATAACAACCTTTTTTCGCAATCAATGACCCTCTTCTTACCCATAATGCACAGTATATTAATAACCCAGCGTATAGGCACGTCGATGGGCGTTAAATCCTTAATTCGCGGGGCTCTCGACGCAATCGTAGCCGTCGCACAGACGCGACTCGGCCCTCCTAAGCCGAGGCGACAGTGAATAATGTAATGCAGAGCGCGCGTGGGCTTCAAGAGCCGGAGGGGGGGGGGAGTGGGAGGGGAGAGGAGTGTGTCAGACCTTGACTTCCGGTATCAAAAGCGGATGTTTCGCAGACGGGAGTCCATCAAGCTGACGCCGGTAGCGGCAGCGTCCCGTCGGCACATCGCTTTTGCGCCGCCGCAGGTGGTGCTTAGACATTTACTCGACGCACGGTCGTCCCACAAAGAGCGTTTACGCCCCCCCTGATCATTAGAGCCCCGGCGGGTATGTTGACCCCTGCGTAAACTACTTATAGAATCATCATATACCCAGTCTAGCGTATGAAATTAAAGTCTATAGCGATCGAGTCTTTCGAGAGTAACGCTCATGAATACTTGCGCTTTTGTGTTACAGGTGTGAGGAGAGACGAGGATAGAGATCCGGGATCACGAATGTGATGTGACGCAAGTGACACAGAAATGACGCAAACGTCGCGTAGAGGAGGAGAGCGCGCGCGTCAGCGCCGTGGCGTCGACAGTTTATTATCCTTCCTTCATCTTCTTCTGCTTCTCTATGTCATTCCGTCCTTCTTTGTCGTCGGCAGCGAGGCTCAGGCGGCCGAGTGCCCCCCATCCGAGCTCATTCCCGGATGTCCCTGCTACAATTTCGAGGACGGGATGTTCCTCGAGTGCGCCGGCGCTACGGAGGAGACGCTGAGGACGACTTTGCAGGGTGTTATGAATTCTGCAGGTGAGTACACCCCATGTCTTTTGTACATTAACTCTTTACATTTTATGTTACTAGTTTTATTTTATAGAAAATTTAACGCTTACTTCTGATATTTAAATACTTTTTTAATGTAAATTGCATTCAATCTTTATGATCGTTCAAATAAATTCGAAAATTACGACGTGAAATTCTGTTATTTAAAAAAAAAAATAATCATCGTTCAAGGTAAATATCAGCTAACCACGCGTGTTAAAAATATTTGGAAATATTTACTATTTTTCAGGAGATGACACGATAGTTCAGTCCCTCAGCGTCTACGAGCTGGACAAAGCTATCGAAGAACTTCGCGAGACTTCGTTTCCCCTGGGCTCGCAGATCCGACACCTACAGATCTCGCATTCGTCGCTGCGCGACATCAGCGAGACAACATTCAAGAATTTGAAAAGCAGCCTGGAATCCTTAGCCCTTGTCAGTGGCCGCCTAGCTCAGGTGCCACAAAAGGCTTTGGCCGAGCTGCACAAGCTCGCAGCGCTGGACCTCGAGGCCAACCTCATCCAGGATCTCTCCTCCTACTGCTTCTATGGGCTGAAGTTGATGAAACTGGGCCTCAAGGGTAATCAGATATCGAAGATCTCGGAGTATGCATTCGCGGGCCTCGAGGATTACCTTACCGATCTCGATCTCACAGAGAATAAGCTTAAGCTGTTTCCGATGACGTCGCTCAGGCGGCTTGAGAGTTTGGACTCGCTGAGGCTCGCTTGGAACGAGATATCCCAACTGCCCAACGATGGATACTCGCTGCTGAGCTCCCTGCTTATACTCGATCTAAGCAGTAATAATTTCGATAAGTTGGGAGAGGACTGCTTCAGGCCTTGCCCGATATTGCAAACGCTATCGCTTTATTACAACAATATCGAGGACGTCGATAAGAACGCGTTCATATCACTGAAGGACCTTGAGTCGATAGATCTCAGTCACAATAAAATAGTTTTCCTCGATTCCACCACATTCAAGTCTAATATCCGACTGCGTACTATCGAGCTTAGCCACAATCACATACACTACATAGGCGGCGTTTTTGCCGGCTTGCCCGAGTTACGCGAGCTCTACTTAGCCGAGAACAATATTCTCGAAATACCGGGCGATGCGTTCATCGGCAGCATCAGCCTAACCGTGGTCTACTTCCAGCAGAACGCTATACGTCGCATCGATTCCAAGGGCCTCTCGAGCCTCACTCAGCTTGAGCATTTGCATCTGACCAACAATTATATCGAGAAGGTACCCGTGGAATTCTTCCAAAACTGCGAAAAACTCACCTCTTTATCGCTCGATGGCAATCGCATTCGCGAGCTGCATATTGGCACCTTTTCAAAACTCTCGATCCTGCGCGAACTGCGACTTCAGGATAATCAGATAAGTGAAGTACGCCGTGGTGTATTCGCATCGCTGCCAGCGCTGCAAGAGCTTCATCTGCAAAACAATGCAATAGCCAGCATGGAAACGGGAGCATTGAGCACACTCCACCAACTGCAGCACGTAAATCTTCAAGGAAATCAGTTGACAATGCTAGGTGATGTATTCCAGCTGTCGACGGCCGGGAGCGCGTTAGTATCCATTCAACTGGACAGCAATGGACTAGCCGTGCTGCATAACAACTCACTCAGAGGACAGGCTTCGGTGAGGATCATGTGGTTGGGGCATAATAAACTGACTCATCTGCAGGCACCCTTATTTCGGGATTTATTATTAGTGGAGAGATTGTATCTGACCAATAATTCGATATCGAAAATCGAGGACTCGGCGTTCCAACCCATGCAGGCGCTAAAGTTTCTCGAGCTGAGTATGAACAAACTGAGTCACGTGACAGATCGCACATTTGCGGAGCTTCACGAGCTCGAGGAGCTCTACCTGCAAGATAATGGCTTACAGAAACTGGATCCCTACTCGCTGAACGCGCTAAAGAAGCTAAAGATACTGGATTTGGCCAATAATCATCTGACCGTTTTGCACGATACCATTTTCAAGGAATCCTTACCAATCAGAAAGTTGAATCTGAAAAATTGCTCGATCCAGACGATAGAGAACGGAGTATTTGCGGGCTTGACGGAACTAATCGATTTGAATCTCGAGAACAACCAGCTTACCGCACTTGCGCTTCGGCGGCTTCAAATTTCCGGCCTACAAACCCTCACAGTGTCCGGCAACAACTTTAGCCAACTCTCTGAGCATAGTTTCAACGGTCTGCCGTCTCTACAGCAACTGATGCTCGACAACGTGCAAATCGCCCAGATGCCGGAAAGTATTTTCGTGCTCAACGTCAATTTGGCGAGGTTGCATCTGAACCGGAACCACTTGAAAACTCTGCCGCCAGGAGTTTTCGACAACCTGTTGTCACTGCGGGAGGTGCGAGTGAATCATAACAAACTCGTCGGTGTGCCATACTCGGCTCTGGCGAGCGCGAAGAATCTGGAAATTCTTTCTTTGGCTTACAACGATATAGCCACCGTAGATGTAGCAAGTATGGCTGGGCTTAAGTTTCTGCGGGAACTGGATTTGAGCCACAACAGAATAGAATCAATGTCTGGTTTCGCGCTGGCAAACCTCTCGCAACTCTTCTCCGTTGATCTTAGCCACAACAATCTCAACGCGTTGCCAGCAAACTTCTTTACGCACTCAATGACGCTACGAAGAGTCGATCTTTCGGAAAATAAGTTCAGGCAGATTCCGGCAATAGCTTTATCAGGTCAAAACCTACCTGGATTAACATGGCTTAACCTGACGAAGAATCCGTTGAGTAAGATACACGAAGTGCCCTCTGAGTCGATGTACCCACTGCTGCAGGAGATTCACATATCAGGCACCAACCTAACCATACTCACTTCACAAGACTTTGAAGCCTTTCCTGCTTTGCAATATCTCTACATAAGCCAAAATGGTATCTCAAGGGTATCTCCCGGCGTCTTCCGCAGCTTACCCAACCTACTGACTCTTCACCTCGGTATGAATAGCCTTGACATTCTACCGCAAGAACGACTCCAGGGTCTAGAGCACCTGCGCATCCTCAATCTCACGCACAACCGCCTGAAGGAGCTCGAGGAATTCCCCGATGACCTAAAAGCCTTGCAGATACTCGACTTGTCCTTCAACCAGATAGGCTCGGTAGGCAAGGTCACGTTCAAGAACTTGGTGAATCTCGTAGAACTCCATCTGTATGGTAACTGGATCAACACGATATCGAGCGACGCCTTCCGGCCGCTGAAGAAGCTTCGTTTACTGGACCTCAGTCGAAATTACCTAGAGAATTTGCCGCTCAATGCGTTCCGGCCTCTCGAGACGCAGATACGGAGTCTGCGAGCCGAAGGTAAGTGAGCGCGAGAGAGGGGAGAGAGTAAAGTACAGCCTTCTGGCTTTTGAATGAGGGGCGAAAAGTTTCGCGCGCGCGTGAACAATTTACGTCTTTGTTCGAGCTTTGATAACTTGATGACTAGTAGTCCGGAGAGCAGTTTAATATCTTCTTGAAAAAGTTCTTTTAGAATCAAATCTTTTCTTTTCTAGAGAACTTGTTCGCGTGTTACTTTCATAACTAACGTAATTATGTATTTTAATATTCCTGAGTTACGTTTCTTGGGTTCCTCGTACCTGCGTGAATTGACCTTTTTTACCTTCTAAACTTGATTCCAGTTTTTACTACAATGATTGTTGCATACAAAATGTATTTCAAATTGTTATATCTTTTGTCAAACACTAATATTTAACTTTTTAATCGAAACGATAAATTTTGTTATTAGGATTTTTAATCTATTCCTGTACGATTTATTTTAAATGCAGTTGCAAATTTTGTTTCTTTTTAAGTATAATAATTAAATTATTACATTCCTAATAAATAAAACTGACTGGTATTTGCAATATTTCACCGAAGGAATTTAATACATACGATATTTTTACTTGTTATGTAAATTTTAATTTCCTCTACATGATGTGGAGATGAACGAGAAAATGTTAATAAATATTTTACGAATATTGTACACAACTCAACACTAAATTTGTCCAATTTATTTTAAATTGCACATTGGAAAATTTTATTTTATAATTGAAATATCAAAAGAAAAATTCAGATATTAAACGTTAAAAGAATCTCTCCAACGAAATTGCCAACGAGCAATAATTTTCATTCCATGTAAAATAAAAGGCTTGTATTACAGCCACATAAATTGAAAATTCCAAACGAATTAGCCAGAATATGAAATTACCACATAAACGTCATTCCCAAACAGTCACATTTCACTAATTTTCAGAAAACCCGTTGAACTGCGGCTGCGAGTCCCAGGAGCTGTGGGAGTGGCTTCGCGACCATCAGAAGCTGGTCGGCCGCGCTGGCCGTAACGCCCGCGTCAGCGGCGGTGGCGTCAACGAGGTCGACGGTGGCGGCGGAGGTAACGCTGGCGGGAGCGGGGGTGGAGGCGGCTCGCTGCGCTGCGAGCAGCCACCGGAGCTGCGCGGTCTTGTCTTCCTCGACCTTGACCCGCATACCTTTTGCTCGGCGCCGCTTGTCATGAAGCTCGCCATCCAGGACATCCAGCCGTTCTCCGTGCTCGTCTCCTGGCAAAGCAGAAATCACTCGGGCCTGCATGGCTACAGGGTCGCCTATCACGCGCTCGGTAATGTGGACGAGGTAAGAGGTCATATTGTGGGTGAGTATTTGCGTGTGGTATATGTGTTGTACATCTGTTGTAATTTTGGAAGAGAGGCTTTCCAATTTATTAGGGACATAAATAAACATTCATTAAACTATACGTGTTTGCTATGCTCGCGAAGCACAAGCACGGGTTAATTTTGTACGCGTAATTTTCAAAATATTTGAATAAATTTATTGGTCGTTCAGATGGAAATAATTTATAATTGGCTAGCTGCTGTTGGTACTAAATGTTAAAATTACGGATTAATTTGTAAAACAATGAGACCATTAAAAATAAAAAAAGAAATGAATAAATCTCAAATAACGAAATAATTATCATGTAAAAAAAAACATGGCTCTGAAAGAGCATTGCTGCAAAAAAATAAAAAAATTCATAATCTTTAAGATACTGTCGAAATCTCCGATAATATTTGGATATTAATTTTTATAACGCTTTAATTCAGAGCTATTTGGTTTTTCCACATCTCCGGTCAGACAAAATAAACTCGATCTCAAATAATTTAATGACAGAAGCATGCAAAGCACTAGAAGCCTGCATAACCTGCATACCCCCGTATCACCCTCACGTCTCGTGGCATTGTGTTTCAGGTCCGCGGGAAATTACTGGACCCGAAGGCACGCTCGGTCCGGCTAACCAAGCTCGCCTCGGACACGCGCTATCTGATCTGCGTGCTGGGCCTGGGCAGCTGGGGCACGCCCTTACCGGAGGACCTGAATTCCTGGCAGTGGAACGCAACGCAAGACGACGTGATCGAGGGCTCGGCCCAGCCCGTGATGGTCAACTCGGCGATGAGCCGGTGCACCGAGGTGCGCACCCTCGACGCGCCCAACTCCATAATCGGCGACGGGAGCGCGGTGGGCGACCGCGGCAGCCTCGCCAGCATCCTCACCCGACGGCTCGGCCTCATCGTCGGCAGCTGCATGGGCTTCGTCGTCTTCATCGTCCTCATCTCCGTGCTCGGCTACATGAAGATGAAGAAGCAGCGCGCAGCGGTTAAGCGCGAGCAGCCCCTCGCCCCCAATCCACCCGAGTACATGTCGTACCGGCACTTCTCACTGCAGAGCGGCGACAGGGCGGACAATGCCTGCCCGAGCTTCATCAGTAACATCGGCACGACCGCCCTCAACTCGTAGCACAAACCCAACGAGTCCTGCGACAGCGAACAGGACATCGAGCTCAAGAGTGTCTCCACGTGCACGGGATTCTTTACCTGACTTTGCCATGGACGCTCCAAGTGTGATATAAAGCATAGTGCGCGGGGATAAAGTCATCGTCTGTGTGTGTGCGTGTGAGCATGTGTGCGTGCAGTGATATATAGTGCAAAAGTGCAGTCTGTAAAAACAGGGAGGAGCAATCGATCGATCGATCGATGTAGGAATTATGTAAGTTTGAGGCGAGGATGTTATATATATATACATATAATACACACCAAAAAAAATACGAGCAACGACGCGATGAATTTTTCATTCTATATATTTTAATCGTCATCGTTCGCCGCGATACACACATACCCCCTCTTCTTGAAGACTGATTTTCTAAAGCGTTGTTTTTCTTTTTTTATTCTCGAGCTTACACGGTTCTTATATCCATTTTTATTGTAAAAAAAAGAAGGGACGAGTGCGACACCATTATAAGTGGCAAATGTTTTATACGTATTAACACGACGAAGTTGTACGACACACATATGTATAGTTGTATAGCTCGAATGAATCACAAAGGAATTTTATCGTTAGGTGGTAAGAAAAAAAAAGACGAGGTATAAATAATGTCTGATGATAGATAAAAATGAAAACAATGTACGCGATTCCTGCCAAGTCAGTCACGAAGTAAACAAAAAAAAAAAAATTATTTAAAAACTCTTAAATTGTAAAATGACACACACACGGGGTCGAAGGGTAATAACTCTCCGCGTGGTTGAGGAAATTTGTAAAGTTATTATTATAATATAATATAAGGATAAATAAAAAAATGTGAAGCCGATCGCGAAACATCGGCAATGGGAGTCTCTTCTAATGTACGCTGCACTGGTTGTCTCATGCGCACTAGAAGATCTCTCGTTGGTAAATGTTTTAGCGCGCGCGCGTGCGATATCGCGCTTTAAACGATGTATTAACGGTGATGACGAAATTCGTGTAAATAGATAGAAAACAAGAAGAAGTATATATATATATTAAAACAAATAATGGAATTCGGTTAATAAAAAAAAGTGATGGTAAAAATATGCTGCTTTTTAATTTTCAGTGTACACACAAAAACCTCAGCGAAACAATCAAGATATTCCCGATATCCAACCGCATTTTACTTTCCTCACCTATACACCCCGGCAAATCCTGCTATTCCAATCCACTCGGCTTACTCGAGCGTGAGCCACAGGCGCCGCAAATCTCTCTCAACAAATGAATTAATTAATTATAACCAGCGGCGGCTTAGCCTGCTCCCGGCGACTTAGAACACTCTGTGCGTGCCTCGCGGTTTACTTTGATGGCGTAATTAGTCTTGTCTCCTATGGCGTATCCCCTTTTAAGAGGCCGCGCGCGCGTAAGCGTCAATAAGTCGCCGCGAAATTCGTTAACCCCTTGTACCATGGCCTACGTATATATATATACACGCATCACGATCCCAGCTTACAACAAAGCTATGACGCGCGTTTGCGCTATAAATTCGGACGCGTAAAAACATGCAGCGAGCGAGCTCGGGGGAGAATAATTATTCGTATATATATTTTTCGCTGGGCGTGTGCACAAGCAAAAGCCTCATCCCCCCTCACCGTTCTCATTAAATACGGGACCCGAATTGCATAACGAAAATGTGCAAGAGATAACGCGCGCGCGCGAGCTCGCGGCCTCGGTGAATAGGCAGCGCTCACAATGTAATTACGACAAAGAGGTGAGGACAATAATTAATTCTTGGAGTTTCGTCTAACTGTCGCGTGCCTGCGCTCGCTCGCTCGCACTGGAAGCGCTTAACTACATACATGCATTTTCTCGTTATCTCCCACTCACTTTGCCTCCCTCTTCCCCTTTCTTCAGCACCTCGCCTATATTGCGCCGAGCACGCTTGCCACGCAGTCTGCATTTGCCAGTCGAGTGTTTCTCAGTCGAGAGAGCGCTTCCAAATGAACTTTTTGACACGGATAAATTGATGAAATTCGTTGAAAAATAGAGGAAGAAATGGGGATGTCAGAGGGAGAGAGGAGAGCGAGAAAGGGAAATAACTTTCGCTTTGCGCTGATACGAGTGCACGCGTGTGTTTTGGAAGCGAGAGAGTGGCTCGGGCGTTTTTTTTTCTCGACGCTGTGGCGCAGCTTTGTCCAGCTCTGTTCTCGGTTTAATCTACTTTTTTAAGGTCTATACGTGATTGCTTTTGCGAGGAAATCAAATAACGCGATATCCGGGAAATCTCATTTGAGGCGTCGATTTTCGAGATGGAAATGTTGTTGTTTTAAGAATCGGTTGATTCTCAGAATCCCATTGGCACTTTACAAATGAATGGAAATTATTGTTATATAGCTGACGGAATTGAAACATTTACAAAACTCGAGTGAAGGAACTAAAATAGCATATGAGTATATAATTTTCTGATAAAGAGTGATTTAAAATCTTTCTTGATATCCCTCGTACCTGCGCGTGCGGGATAATTCACACGTAATATATAAATTTTCAAGTTAATTAGAGTTGTTCGTAGTTTCTCGGCACGCGAATTCGGACAGTTTCCCTTCTATCCCTGCTGCTATCTCTCCTACCTTCCCCTTTCTCTCTCTTCATTTTGTAAACTCTATTATTACAATACGTGCATTATGTTTAGATTACCATTAATATAAGGGAGACGACCCAGTTAAGGGATCCAGCTGCTGGACCGTCTATAATCTTACCGCTTCGACGATCAACTATATTTTTGTTTGATTTTACTTTTTATGATACTTTTATACTCTGCAACTTTACAGTTAAAATTCAAACATTTGATAAATATCATTATATATAATTACAAAACTAATTATACATCATCTTTTTAAACATAAATTCATCTCCTTTTAATTTAATTCCTTTGTATAATTATTTTACATAAAATATACATAGCCGTGTAACAGAGAACATTGTACTCCGAGATGAAACGAGTCGACGGTGAGTTTAACCTAGGTACGTATATCCTTTATATATATTAATATTACGCAAGTTAAACGAATTGTAAAGGAATGTTTTCCTAAGAAAATATAAGGCATCAGTTTCAACAACGTTCACTGGAAACTAGCATAAATTTCTCTCCCCGACATTTGCTTTTACCATTCCGGGCCAAACAATAATTTTCCTATCCCAACATTTTTCCCCATATTACTTT
>JAPYZO010004937.1:0-10700 GCA_030522905.1 Torymus flavipes | reverse complement strand
ATTTTTAAATCGCGTTTTATCAAAGAATACTTGATTTATCGACTTAAAATTTTAAACATTTATTTTTATTGAAACATCAAAATGTGATATTAAAACGATGGAACTCCTGGAGTTATATAATTTATATATTACAAATAGATTAAAAAAAAAAAAATAGACGGATTAAAAAAGAAGTAAAAAAAATATATAGCAAAGTCTATCGGTAGAAAATAAAGTATTAAATTTTAAATATTGGAAGTAACAATTAATTAAAGGAGCAATTCAATAAAGTTTGAGGAAGCTAAGTGCCAAGAATTGGCAGCGGTTTTGTTTTGTAAATGCATTTGTGTTTGAAGGTGATTGTTTGTTTTTCGGAAACTTCTTACTCTTTTTTAATCATAGCGTTAATAAAATTGATGCAGTCAAAATGCATCAGGAAGAGTATGAAATTACTTTTTTTTTTTAAATTGAAATTTTTAGTTGGCTATCTCTGTTCTGTAACTATTTTATATTTTGTAAATTATTTAAGATAATGTAATGTTTTTTATATCTTTTAAACAATTTTATCTTTCATAATATTAAAACTTTTTTTAATTTCAAAAACTTCGAATAAAATATTGATTTTTTTTAAACAAATTTTTGAATGCAATTAATTGTTTCATTTTTATGTATGAGTTTTAAACTAATAAATTAATAGGATTTCAAGCATTGGTATTCGTTAGACCACTACTAAACATTGTGATTACCTCTAACATCGTGAATAATAAAATGTGAAAATGAGAAAATTGAATAACAATCAAATTGCGAATACTTGAATAAGTCAATGGTATAGGAGTAGGTAGAAAAAAATATTACCAAGATATATATATGCTCAAACAATTTCTTTATTTTGTTCTTACACTGTCAGCTGTGAATCGCTGATACAACAAGTCACGCTGCAATGCACGCTCAGTCGTAAACGCCACCAAGGATCGAGAAACGATGTGATCCTCGGGAAACGCTTTTGTAATAAAAAAGGTATGAAGACGTAAAAGATAGCTGAGCATAACTTATACATAAAGAATTAAATTAAATTAAAAAATCCAGTGCAACTCCGCGAGCCCATCTACTTAGTACTCGGGAATGTACTCTTCCTCGTGGAAGATGACGACGTCCTTGACGTAGATGTTGTGGGCGTAGAAGGCGCTGTGGGCGAGCTGCCTGTCGAAAGGATAGCCGAGGGGCTTGCCGTCGAGGGACAAAGCACCACCGACGATGTCGCCGATGTACTTGTTCTGGTAGTAGTTGTGGAGGTACTCTTCGTGGCCCTTGTAGGCGCCAGTCGGGTAGGAACCATAGTAGCTACCACCCTGAGCTGGGTAGTGGCCGCTGCCGTAGTAGCCGGTGACGGCTTCCTTGCCTTGGTAAGAGCCCTGTTTGTACACGGTCTGCTGGTAGGTAGCGCCGGTCTCTGGGTGCTCTCCGACCTGCTGGTAAGCGTATGGAAGCTTGCCCTTGTAGGCTTCTTGGCTGAAGCCAGCGGCGCCAGTGGCCACTTTGCCTTCACCGTAGTATTGGCTGCCTTGCTGGAAGCCTGGGTATTTACCGCCCTGCTGGTATGTACCTTCCTGGTAGACTCCTTGTTGTAAGTACTGACCACCGTGTTGGTAGCCGTATTGACCTCCTTTGACGTTGTAGTAGGTTTGTTGCCAACGTGGGTAGAAGTAGCTACCTGGGTACTTCTTGTACAGGTAACCCCAGTGCCAGTTTCCTGCAAAAGACATTATTTTCTTATTGTTAGGAGACTCATTCTTCATTGAAATATTGATAATTTATTAATATTTGTGATACTGACCTTCAGTGATTACTTGGCCGTCAAAGTCAGGAATGACTTCGATGGTTTGGTATCCACCGGTCAATTTATCGATGGGGTTCTTAGTGTACTGTTGGTACTCTTCGTCACCAATGATCTGGTAGTGTTGGGGCTGGTAGGTCATGTACTCTTCTGGGACGACTGGGCCATAGTATTCAGGTTGGTGCTGAACTCCGGCAGTGATGATGAAGAAGAATTGGAGTGGGTATCCGCCCTGGGTTCCCTTGGGCAGGCTCAACCTAGCTGGGAAGCCATACAGTTGTTCGGGCTAAAACAGATGAAAGTTAAATAAGTAGCCATAGAAATCGTTACTTTCGAATTGTGTACACTATTGTGTCAAATATTTAAATATTTACGTAGTTGATGTAGTATGGGTTCTGGGAACGGAATGCACCCTGAACACGGTCCATGAGTTGTTGGACTGATGGATAGTCATAGCTTTGTCCGGTGGCTTGGTGGGAGTTCCTGACGATGACGTTCTGGCCCTCGCTCACTGGAGTAAGGGAATTTTCAAATCATTAGAAAATCACTTAATTCCACCGATTCACAATAACTTCTTTATTGTCTTCTCTTTTTTTTAATAAATACCAATACTTACAGTCATAGATGAATTGGTCAAGTTCGTAGAAGTAGTGACGGTGAGTGTTAATGTCAATTGGCTGTCCGTCATAGTTGTATTTGGGTCCTACATAGACGCGAACAACGGCGCCGGGAAGAACCTTCTGGGATTGAACGTAGATGGAGTATTCGTATTGTTTATGGTCGAGCCTCTTAAGCTGAGCCTTGACCTTAGGGAAGGGCTGCTGTTCCTGATGTTGTCCAACGGGTTGAATGACAGCATTGTTAAGGTCAACTTCGTAGTCGCTGAAGTAGGTGATGAGGTCGCTAACTTCGACTTTCTCAATGTTGACACCAGGGACAACGAGGTCGTTGTATTGGTAGGCGGGCAGAGATTCCTGGTAGTAGTGGAACAATTCGATGATCTTGTTGTACAGTTGGTAGAAAATAGGATCACGGACAGCGGTCTGGCCCAGCTCAAGGGCAGAGGGAGCGTATTCCCAGATGTCGTTGAATTCGGCTGCGTTGCCGAGCAGTTGCCTGGCGACGTACTGGAAGCTACCGTAGTATCTTGGGTTGATGCTGCGGCCAGTTCCTTCAATGAGCTCACCAAGGATGTTGAGACCTTGGGGTTGGTAGAGAGACAGGAAAGCACCTTGTGGGGTGATTACGTGTCCAAGATCAATGGCTTCGACGATTCTCTTCTCCAAGTTACGGACAAGCTTGAGAAGCTCGTAGTTGTGGTGTCTGGGAGTGATGTAACTGTGCTCGTCACGGCCAGGGAAGTTGACGCCGTTGAGGTAACGGAGGTTGGGCTTGAACGGAGTTTCGATGTGTTCGTAGTAGTAGTCGAGGTCCTTAATGGGTCCAAGTCCTTGTCCGAGACGCTCAAGGTTGTAACGGGCAAGTAATTGCTGGTGAATGTAGTAGTAGTGGGCACCGTGACCAACCTTGTTGTAGGCACCTTCTTCGGATCCCTGTTGATAGCCACCCAATTTCTGGTCGTACTGACCCTGTATAATGTAGACCAGTGGCAAGAGTTACATAAATGTTTGAATAACGAATATTTACTAAGAAAAATATAAAAGCAACTTACGTATGGGAGCATGTAGCTGGCCAACTGAACGTAGGAGTAGTAAGCATTCAGACCGATATCTTCGGTGAAGTAGGCAATCTGGTTCTCACCATAGGGGAGGTAAGAGGTGTAGTTGACGTAGATGTTGTAGTAACCGTTTTTCTCACCCTGGCCCTGGTAGTATTGAAGACCGTATTTGTTGACAAAATCTTGAACCTTCTGGATGATTCTGGTGTCGAAGAAGTACTGGGGGAAGACTTCGTACGCTGGTGGAAGGATGACACCGTACATGTCATGGCGTTGAAGCACAGCATTGGAGAAAGCCTACAAAAAACGGACAATGTCATTTTGCTAATTATGGCATTACGCTAAATATAATCAGTGACATGTACTCACAGCTACAAACTGGTCTTGGTTGACGTAGACGCGAGCCTTAGCAGCAGTGTACAAGAAGGTCTGGTAATCCTTGGCGCCCAGGAATATCTGGGAGAGAAGGGCGACCTCCTTGCGGAGCTGGCTGATGGTAAAGGAAAAGGGAGTACCTCTGGGCTGCACATGACCGCTGTTGACCAGACCGAAGTAGTACTTAACTACTGAAGGGTTTTCATAGTTCTGGAGGTTAGACGAGATATCGTAAGAATAGCCAACTTCACGGAGATGTTCGTTCGGTAATTCGCCACCGATGTTCTCTAGCAGGTAGATGACATCCTGCTGCTTTTGCAGGAGTTCCTGGTCGGCTAAAATTTTTAGAAAAATCGTTTTATATTACTCATATTTAGCAAAGAATAGTTGTAAAATGCGGTATGAATGATCAATCACGATTTTTAGCTCTTCAAATAATTAAATGAGAATTCTTGTGACAGAAAATGAATAAAAAGTAAATAAATATTATAATGTTAAGCGAAACTAACAAATTTATTGAAAACATTTATGGCAATATTAATATCTTATAATATATGCTTAAGTATTAAAAAGATTCAGGAATTATTAGAACATTTTTTAAATATTAAATTTTCAAAAGAATTCACAGCATTTGAGAAAATTATGAAAAGGTACTGTTGAGAGCTCACAAAGTTCTCCTTATTTTTAGCAAATATGTATTAGATGTGAATATCAAGATGGAGCTTGCCACTTACCAGCGAAAGCCTTGGGCCTGGTGGGGATTGCTGCCGCGAGGGCAAACAGAGCGAGGAACACGATGCTGTAGTGCATTGTGATGCTGTGCATGCTGTTTGAGGTGGCCCGGGGCCTTTTATACCGAATTCGCTGCCGTTATCGAAGCTGCTTCGCGACCTTTCGACCCGATAATGCTGTGCGCCGGGAACCGCACGCACAGATCCCTCTCTACCTCGATGTTTCGGCATGGAAGATTACGGGACGATAATGCCTCGCACCTATTGCAGTTTCTCGAAGCTTGCAAAGTAACTATCAACGTGACGACTTCGGTCATCCACCACAAATTAGTTAAACATTTTCTGACAGAACTACTAGGATTTGATGCATTTGAGAAACATAACTAGACCTTTTGGCCGTAAATACATACACCAATATGGATTGTACATATATACAAAGATATATGACGATTGGTATTAATTTTTGTGTATGACATAAAAGAAGAAATTTCATGAAATATGAAATTATTTAAATTTTATTTTTATTATATTACATTTTTACTAAAATAGAGGAGCTTTATTTTTAAAACCGATTTAAATGTATATTGTACATGTGGAACTTTATAAATTTAAAGTTACTGTTTTAGAATACTTAAATATAAGTTTTTGTGATAGCATTCCTTTTTACAAAATATTTTTTTATAATGAATCTTTTTCAATTAAATGTAAGTATTGAGCCATTTATTTAGTTTACATATTTCAATTCATTGAAAAATTTCAATTTTACCCTAGCGTAACAGATATTTTCGTCTCACTTGTAGAGGTACGATAATGATGTTGCAAACACTTTTGATTACCGTAATTGTAAGTATTTCACCACAAAAAAATAAGTATTAGGACGTTAAAAGATTGTTAATAATGTTAACAGAGTAATTAAAATTGATATTAAATTTGTATCTTTCTTGAATTGATGTATTCGAAAATAAAAAAATTTTTTCCTTAAATTTAATCGACTTAAAATGAATACTTTGCTTTATAATGATTCTGCTAAGTGATTCATTAAAGTGAATTCAAGTTTTATTTGCTTGCATGGGATTTTAATTAAGAATAATGAGATGCCTATCTTTCTTATGAATGATAACAATAAACAAATTATTTATTAGATAATATTCTTTGTCATTACTATTATTTTACCGATCAACATTCAAATAAGTTTGTTTAAATAAGTTAATTAGTTATAAATGAGATGTATTGAAATTTTAAAATTCTTTAGTTTTGCTATATCCTTGGTTCACAATTTGTCATGACGTAAATAATACGAAAATTCAAGACAATATACATTATTGAATTTCTTGGGATATTCATTCAACTATTCTTAATTTTATTATATGTTAATAAAAAAATATGAAAATACTTATAAAAAGGAGTTCTAATTTATTTTTCCTGTAAAACAAAAAATCTTATTACTAATTAATTATTACCTTCCAAAGTTATTTTGATAAAGAGTTAAGCGTTAAATACACTAACAGATAGAAAAATCTGTAAGTCTGACTTGTTCGACATTTTGTTTGTATATTATTGTTTTACTTTAAATTTTTACAAATTTTGAAAGAAATAAAACTTTGCATGTGTAAAAAAACAAATGAAGCTTATTTTTTCTATTTGAGGATTCTTTATGCCTGAATAATCTACAGTTCAAACAAAGCTTTTCTTTAACGTTTTCGTCAAAGTAACAGTATTAAAAAAAAATAAAATATATATATGCTAAGAATGAAGAATAATTAGTTAGTCTGTGACTTTCTTTAAAATTTAATAGATTTTTTAAGCATAGGTTTTCGATCTTATTTCGCTTATTTTCTCTCTAAATATTAAACTGTTACACAATACTTTGTAATAAACGAAATAAGATCGAAAACCTATGCTTAAAAAATCTATTAAATTTTAAAGAAAGTCACAGACTAATTATTCTTCATTCTTAGCATATTTAATTAACAGTAGTTTATAATACAGGATAAAAACAATCTAATTCTTTGTTATGGCATTCAGCATCCACCATTTCGATCGATTTTTGATTCAAAAATTGCGATTGGACAAGGAAGATTCGAGTCTCAGTGCCATGTTAGTTGCAAAAGAGCGGCGATAATGCGGCTTGGCGAATTCGCGAGCTTATAGATAAGTTCGTCGTCACGAGACTCGTCGTCAGGCAGCCGAGGTGTACAGACGCATCTCGCGAGATGGTACACGTTGCGTCATACGATACCATTATGACTGCCATAAGAACTGTGGGTTTGATGAAAAGTTGAAAATTACGTGCGGAGTGTAAAGTCATCTTGATTATATCTATATAATATATAATACCTATAGGCAAGTTTCGGAGTGATTCTAAATTCAAATTTTTTAAAGTGTTACTAACGAATGCATCGCGTGACGGTATTGTTAACTAAGGAAAAACAGGAACGATGTAAATAATAATCTATCCAAAATTAACTTTTTACAAAACTCAAAACTGAGGCAAGGATGAGAACTTTAATCATCAGTTACAAATATATTTATTTAACTATTAAAAACTAAATACGAAGAATTTTTTTTAAATTATGATTCAATATATATCAGAATTTTCTCTAAAATTTTTTAATTTTGTATTGGTTAATTAAAATTATTCGTAAAAAATGATTAAATTATTAGTACTTGCGTCACTTTTTAATTTTCTAAAAAATTGATTTTTAGGGAGTTTTCACATGCTTCGAAAACAGAAATATATAATTTTGGAAATAAGAAACAGGATATAAGAAATTTTTATTAATTTATATATAAAAAAGGATAAATTTAATAATAATTTTCTGAAATTTTCATAAAGCAATAGTAATAATAATATCAAACGGTAGGCCCATTTTCAAAAAGATACTCATTTAAACATTATCATTGACATCATCTGAACAAGCTTTGTCTTTATTTCAATCATACTGGTTATCTGGACTACTCTCGCACCTATCATTTAGATGGATTTAACGAATCGCAAAGGTTTGATTTCGGTTTCACATTTCCGTCATCACTTTTTTAAGAGAAGAAAGATTACAAAGAATTACAAATCTCATTGAAAAAAAAGTTTAACAAACGCGCTTTTAATTGTACATTCTTTTTGCCGTACACTTCGTGATATCCAAATGAAAAAAAATGTGTCCAGAAGGTGTCCCTTAAAAAAATTTTTTTGACTATTTTTATCATATATATATATATAGCAAAAGAAATCAGGAACATATGTTTTTCAAAACGTGCATGAAACGGGTCTTTTTCATGCCTAAAAGTCGGGTAAAAAATCGCGTATTCCGAGCGTGATTTGGGAAAGAATGAAAAATGTATTATTCCAAATTCTACAACGGTTCTCAACTAAAAAGTCTATGAAAAAGATTCGCCCGTGAGTTGTAACCTTTCTTAGCGCTCGGTCGAGTTAGGACTTTTCTTAGCGAAAACTTGAGTTAGAACTTTTTTTAACGCTTCGACAACGTAGAACCTTTTTCCTCTTGGAGCCGACGATATCCACTCTTCTAATCGTGTCATTATTATTTTATATTAACGAAATCTTTAAATTTCTAGTGATTTAAGATGTCTCATCCCAGTATCTCATATTTCATTTTTTAATAATTTACTCAAGGTACGAAAAGCAGCAATTTCTCGACCGATTTCCTTGACATATACCGTAAGTATTTTATTTGATACTGCGTGAACGAAATTAAATGGCGAAAACTCTAGAGAAGGTTAATATTGAATTAAGAAGTTTTGCCAGGTGTGAAAGTGAATTTCCATACAAATGCGAATTTTAAATGTCAGATCCACGAGCAATTCGAATTCGATTTTTTGCGGACGGAATGCATCTTGGTGGGCTGTCCGGCGCGCATTATTTCTTTAATCTATGATCAGTCGTCTCTGGCCGATAATTTTCTCATCGTCACGTGCGCGTTATTCAAATAACATTTAATTTTCCGCGACGTTATATCTTATTTGCACCGATTGACATTTCGCTCGCGTTCGAAATCGCCTCGTTGCTTGATAGTTGATTTCTCGCCCCGCTGTCGGTGTTTTCAGGATTTTTTTTGCCAAGTGCTGGAAATGATGTTTCTGATCTACATATTGCGATCCTTTCTTCGATATCAATCAGTGTTACGCTTTCCTTTTTTAAAAGAAGAGCAGAAAATTGAAAGAAAATTAAGTTAAATCATGCAGTCATTTCTTGTGTAAAAATCATAATACATAATCTTGTTTTAATATTGTCCAAAAGGACTTTTGACACAAAGAGCGCAATCTACTTTTAGAAACTCTTACAAGCATTTAGAATGGCAAGAATGAGTATTGCTTGGATCTTATAAAAATATTGAAGTTTTCTTTCTGAATATTTAAAAGATATCAAAGTTGGCCAGTTTCTTTAGTTAGAAAATTGCTAGTAAGAGGCTTGCTAGGAGAGAGACAGAATCAAACAGAAAAATCACTGTTTTCGTTTGTATCCCCTGCAACAGTACTATAAACGAATCAAATACCAATATTTCGTGTTTACGTTTTGGTTGGCTATCTTTTTTTAATATTTGGTTTTAAAATCGTTTGATCACTACCCAGGAATTAGCTATTTTTACTAGCTATTTATTAACTTCCTGGCTATTTTTGATAGAGACATTTTCTATTAGGGTATTTATCGCTTATTTGGCGAAAATTTAATTTTGTTTTAATTTATTTTCATTTTTAATTTATGTAATTAAAGAGTATTAGTTAACTTTGAATTTAAATTTATTATTCTGGTGAAATTGATTCTAATATCATTTACCTTTTTTGCATTTCAAACTTTACTCAAATATAAAGCTAATATAATTTAATAATAATCATAATAAACGTAAAGGTATTTTGAACTATAGATTGTAAACACGAAATACTTAAAAAGATCGTCAAACATATAAAATTCTTTCTATAAATGAACGTTTTTATTAAATCAATATATGCCATTCTTTAAATATACATATTACAATAAAATTTAATGTTTCGCTTAGCATGTGGTAAAATATCAATAATGATAACACTAATGGTCTTCATAATGATGCAGACAAACAAAAAAATGTTTAAATTTATCTTTCAATAAATAATTTTTATCAGACATTTTTTCGTCATTGCAAAATATTCATGTTATTATTTCATACTGATAAGGGCTAATGAAAAAACTTTCGTCTCGCTAACTTGATAACGCAACGTAATATTTCTAAAAATACGTACACCTTCACTATCATACATTTATTTGATATTTTATACTTTTTTAAAGTAAATTAATTTAAATTATACACTAAATTCTTTTTTTCTTTTGCCCGCAGCTATAAAATAGTATAACATAGATACAAATAATTCAATAGAGCTTCTTTAATACGTTAAGCAAGATGAAACAATGAAATAACATAAAAACCAACAATCATCGCGGCATACTGTACTTCATTAAAATTCATAACCGACATGGCGTTCTCCTTTTCGTGCCCAAGAGAAAAATCCGAGAGTCGGAAACGCAGATTCTTCTTTTCGTTAAATTCAACTTCGGTTCGCGAATAAGGGACAAAAAATAATTCATGGAGAGGGCGAGAGCAAGCCGGAAAATCAAAGTAGTGCATATAACGAGGGTTAAGCCTTACAGCGGCAGAATGGAGTGGCTTACGGGGATTTCGTGCAAGCGCGATCTTATTAATTTTCAGTTTAATTAGCGCTTAATTAGGTGACCTTTCTCCAAGCGTTGAAAGCGCATTTTTGTTTGGGGATACTTCTTTGTTACAAGACGCTGCAGGAACGTGTAAATGTCGTTGTTTGGTAATGTACGAAGTAAGAAGGGAATGCAAAGGTTTAATTACTGTTTTGTTTTTGAAGTTATCGATATATGATTTTTTATTATTATTACATTTTAATTTAATTTTAATTAGTTTAAATGCTAGAATAATCAGATAATTTTTTCAAAGCATCACCAAATTAATCTTTTCATTCTAATTTAATTTAATTATTTAGTTTTAAATTTTGTAGTGGATGTAACATTTTAATGCCGTGGAAGTAGCGAATTCGCACTTATTTGTTACAGACTAATCAAAATCAATCTTTAAATGCTTATCCT
>JAPYZO010004934.1:0-10738 GCA_030522905.1 Torymus flavipes | reverse complement strand
TGAGAAATAGTAATTTTTCTTATATAAAAATGTAAAATTTACAAGAAAATACCGAATGTAACGATTAATAATTAATAAAAACAAATATTTATGCTACGATTCTTATCTATGTTGCAGAGATTTATAATAAGACGACAACGATACCTACGTGGAGAAAATGGCAACCCTAAGACTTTTAGCGGCCGGCGCGAGCGCAATAGGCACCGGAGCTCTGACGTCCTATTATTTACTCACACCCGACCAACCCGTAAGTACGTCTTCCACTAGTATGACTTGGCAAATTGAATCGATGTTTGGTGGTACCCGCCCAGCAGATAAACAAGTAGTATTGGAAGGTTAACCAGAGCGTTAAATGATAAGACTTCGATTTTTATGGTCGAAGTTACTTCGTTGCATTGAACTATAGTGACGGTTTAAAATAATGAAAAGTGTAAAAGTGCATTAAAGTTTTACTGACCACGAGAATAGATTAAAAAGAATACTTGTTGAAATTTTCAAATTTACTTTGTGATTAAATTTCGGAGCAATCTTGAAATCTTACTTGCTTAAAGTCAAAAGAATGACAGCATTTTGAACTATAGTTCAAATTATACTGTCACTTGTATTTTACGTTAAGTGCATCAAAAATCGGCTACTTCCTTCGGCGCTTTTGCAAGTGATAGTCAAAGTGACATTAGAGCGATAACGTCAGAATTTACTTTTCCTGTGTGTATTATAAGGTTCAATAAACATTATCTCTAACGTTCGTGCAAAAATATCAATCATAACAAATTTCTAATAAGTTATATATGAAATATACAATTTTTCATTATAGTATAACGATTGAATATTTTAATTAGATGATAATAATTATTCGGTTGCAAAAAAGTTAAAATGTAATGTTACTTTTATAATTTCCAAAAACGAGTATTATGATAGTTTATACATAAGAATATATAATAAAAAGATATCTACTACATACATTATTAGAAAAAATGTACGTATCAATTGCTTTTTCCATACCAGCCAAGAGTCTTCTGCGTAAAAAATCGTGCGCCTACGTAAGACTGTGTACAATCTTGAGGCATATACGCAACAAGTTACCGCATAACAGATTGCCACTTCAGATATTGCTCTTTCAGCACGAAATTCTGTATTTCGTGCTCCGAATGTACAATGTATCCTTTTCGATTTTAGGTGCTTGCAGAGAAGGCGCGACCGCCGAAGAGACCACTTCCCAGCCGAGAGGACCAGGTGAAGGCCTTGAAAAAAGGAGAGATTTACGACGTTCTCATCGTCGGAGGAGGCGCCACTGGAGCAGGATGCGCACTCGACGCGTGTACGCGAGGTAATTGCAATGTATTCGATATGTACTAGTTGGATGTTGGTTTAGTTAGATATGATTTTGTTTCAAAAGTTTGATAATAGCCACTTTCCTAAACTTCCTGTAAATTGTTTTCAAGATACATTTCATTAAAACGTTTCACTTAAAATTTATTCTTTAATTAGTATAGGTATATTACATTTATTGAAAAAAAAGCAATTTTATAATTCAAATATAAGTAGAAAAAAATAATTAATAATTTGAATTTACGTTCCAGATTTAACTTTGCTTTACAAATAAATGCATATTTTGAAACAAAAGTGTAAACTTCAGTTTAAACTCTATTTTTTTATTAACTAGACGTCGTATGAAAAACAGTATAATTTCTGCACACGAACACGTTTAATTTTACGCCTATCTCTGCAAATAACAGCTTAAAATTAGCTATGAGATTCCATACATTCTGAATTTGCACTTCTTAATATAAAAGGTCTAAATATATACGCGAGGTTTTTAAACGCTTTTTATATGGCATGCACAAATAGTTGATATTTCAAAAAAATTATCTTACATTTAATACGTATTTCTCAATTCGCAGGATTGAAAACCGCGTTGATCGAGGGCGACGACTTCGCCTCGGGCACCTCCTCCAGGAGCACAAAGCTCATCCACGGTGGCGTGCGGTACCTGCAGAAGGCCATAATGCAGCTTGACATCGAGCAGTACAAAATGGTCAAGGAGGCGCTGCACGAGCGCGCCTCGATGATTCACAATGCACCTCACCTGGCGCACCCACTTCCCATCATGCTTCCAGTTTACACGTACGTCTCTCATTTACTCTGATAATAGGCTCAAATGATGAATGATTGCTCAAATGGCTTGTTTTTTTCAATGAGTGAAGAAGTGAAGCATTATTTTGGATTTTACATAAAAACACAACAACTCTATGTCCTTTACTGATTTGATTAGTCTTTATTTTATGTAGAAAAGAGGACGAGTTATTATTTGTTGAACTTACTTATTTGAACTAAACTTCAATTATATATCACCTAACAAAGCAGTATATTGCTAAACTACGTTAATGTCAAATAATACAATAGTAAATGTTTTAAAAATGTGTTTTAATATGTGACGGCAAACTATTTGCAGATGGTGGCAGATCCCATACTACTGGGTGGGCATCAAGGCTTACGATATCGTGGCCGGCAGTAAAACCGTAAAATCATCATATTACCTTAGCAAAGCAAATGCACTAGAACTTTTCCCCATGTTAAAAGGTGACAAGCTGACTGGAGCCATTGTCTACTACGACGGTAAGCTTAACACTCCTACTTTTCGTCTCTATGTATACATTCTTTGAATATCCATTGCATTTTTCTTTATTATTCAATTGAAATATTTATTACAGGACAACAAGATGATGCTAGGATGAACTTGGCTGTGGCTTTAACTGCATCCAGACACGGCGCAACGGTCGTTAATCACGTTTCCGTAGTTAATCTTACCAAAGGTTTAGACAGAGTGAGTGTGATTTTATGAAAGAAGAAAAGAATTTTTTCAACTATTTTAATAACGATGACGTTTATTTTGGTAATTTCGAATTTTTAAAGGACGGAAAACGAGTTCTGACTGGCGCGCGTGTAAAGGACGAAATAACTGGCGAACAATGGGACGTCAAAGCGAGAGCTATTATCAACGCGACCGGACCATTCACCGACAGTATTCGAAAGATGGACGACCAGAATGTCCCGGAGATTTGTGCTCCTTCCTCCGGAGTGCACATTGTCTTACCCGGTTACTACAGGTAATTTAGAAATACAAGTTACAGGTTTCGAAAAAAGAAAAATAATGCAAAGACAAGATATTTTCATGCGACAACAAATTTTAACAAATTTTCAACAAGTATGATCAATAAATGTAAATAAAATTCATTGTATTATATTTCATTCACAGTCCTGATCAGATGGGTCTTCTCGATCCAGCCACGAGCGACGGCCGCGTCATCTTCTTCCTGCCATGGCAGAAGCACACTATCGCCGGCACGACAGATCTGCCGTGCCAGGTGACGCACAATCCCAAGCCGACCGAGGACGAAATCATGTTCATCCTGCAGGAGGTGAAAAACTACCTGAACCCTGACGTTGAGGTCAGGCGAGGCGACGTCCTGTCCGCCTGGAGCGGTATCAGACCCCTGGTGTCCGATCCCAACAAACCTAATACCCAGTCGTTGGCGCGTAACCACATCGTCCACGTCAGCCCATCGAACCTCATCACGATAGCCGGTGGCAAGTGGACCACCTACAGAGCCATGGCCCAGGAGACCATTGACGCCGCCATCAAAGGTTACCATCATTCATAAATCACATTTTGTTCAGCAAAATTGTTCATTAGATTGTAAATTTGATGTAAAAATTTTATATTAGAGTGTTCACTCTTTGTCGCGCATTCCTTCAAGATACTCTATAGTCAACGTAAAAACTTATTGTTTGTAAAAATACGCTAATGGTAAAGTTTTTTTTATATTAAAAATGGTAAAGTTCATAGTAGTACTCATGAAAATCTCTTCAGCACTCGATCAAAACCTTAATTTGGTTTGTTTATTGTCTTTCCAGCCTGCGACTTAAAACCGGAGCGCTCATGCCAAACCGATGGCATGCTGCTCGAAGGAGCTCACGGCTACTCTCCCACCATGTACATCCGATTGGTGCAGGATTTCGGCCTCGAGTGCGAGGTGGCCCAGCACTTGGCCAAGAGCTACGGCGACCGCGCCTTCGCCGTCGCGAAAATGGCTGCGCTCACCGGCAAGCGATGGCCCATCATCGGCAGAAAGCTTCACCCCGAGTTCCCCTACATCGACGCCGAGGTGAGTTAATTTGAAATGTACATACATATAAAAATATTAAAGATGTAGATAATTGCCAAGTATTTGGTTTGTTGGAAAATT
Organism: Torymus flavipes; assembly: GCA_030522905.1. Classification (NCBI taxonomy): domain Eukaryota; kingdom Metazoa; phylum Arthropoda; class Insecta; order Hymenoptera; family Torymidae; genus Torymus; species Torymus flavipes. The sequence continues at coordinate 6,491 of JAPYZO010004934.1, read as the reverse complement.
TCCAAACTTCTTATGAGTCAGAATGATATTTGAGGACGTATAAGATGTTAAGTACATAAGGATCACAAGAGCTGCGTAAAAGAATGAATAACTTTTTAGAAACCATTGTTATTTGTATCTCGCTACTGATCATAAAAAACCAACCGCAAATTATATAATGTTTTCGCCGAATACGATTAATGTAATATGCATTACAATGCCATTCGTTTCGCAGATCCGTTACGGCTGCCGGGAGTATGCCCGAACGGCGGTGGACATGATCGCCCGCCGTCTGCGTTTGGCCTTCCTCAATGTCCAGGCCGCGCAGGAAGCGCTGCCGATGATTGTCGATATCATGGCTGAAGAGCTCAAGTGGAGCGAGGACGAGAAGAAGAAGCAGCAGAAGGAGGCGTCCGACTTTGTCGCTCAAGAGATGGGACAGATCGTGAACAGAACGTCTCGCGACAAGATTCCCATCAACCTCACCAAGGACGAGATTCAGCTGTACATCAAGCGCTTCCAGATCATCGACAAGGACCGCAAGGGCTACGTCTCTATCAACGACATCAGACGAGGACTCAAGGTCTGTATTCTATACTGTTAAGGTTTTTTTTTATTTTTCACTTATAAATGTTATTTAATTCTTATTGTTAAATAATGCGAGTGCTCAGTTTTAATTCTTGAATAGAATTTAGCGAAAGAAAAATCATTAAAATTGTAGGTTTGTAATAAGAAATATTAATGAAAATCTTATCTTTTTCTAAAAAAAAAAAGATTTATTATTTGTAATAAAAAAAAGTTTGTAATTTCCTGGCGGAAAATTAACGATATTTTATAGTTGATGGGTTGATCAAATGGAAGCTTTTTCAATGAAAATCAATATTTAATAATAACACAAGGTATCTAAAATTACTATAGTACTGAAATAGTACATTATGTGTGTAGGGCGCGAAATAGGAGATTATATGTCGCTCGAGCAAAACAAGGGCTCCAAACTCACACGAGTGACAGGAATCCCTTGAGCGCTCGAGGTGCGTATACTATTTTTTTACTTTCCGAGTGTGAAATTCGGACTTTCAAGAAACCAAATTTCGTGCCCGAAGGGTAAAAAACAGTGTACGCAATATGGCGGCAAACTACTTTGCGTCTTTGTTGCGTAATGTACTATTAAATTGGTATAGAATTATCAAGTAAAAGCAGAATATTGTTCTTAGCTATAATTTCTGGTTAACATTTCTACCAGGGCTAATAATTTCTATTAAACTGAGTACTCGTCATTTAAAATTATATTTTTAATATTCCTGCAATTACAGCATTTAGAAGAAATCTATAAATGAGCATTATTTTTGCAATGTAGACATAAAATAATACAGTAAAAATTTCTTTTCTATCCTGTTCAATCTACGGCATAAAGCGCTAATTTATATTTTACAAATTTTTGGAACGCTGACATGAGTTTACATTGCAAAAACTTTGATATTTTGATGTTAATAAAAAGTTTTATAATTTAAAATATTTCATAATACGAGATTATAAACAATATATATACGTCTACCTTTTAAACTACGAAACTTACCCGGTAAGGAAGTATCTATAGTTTAAATTAATCATCACATATTAAAAGTAAAACTAAAAACATAAATTTAAAATAGATATTTTAATAATGCATGGAGATGAAAAAAAATTGCTACTCTCTGTAAAATGTAACTTTGTTAAGATTGACTTTTCATAATTCAGGCGCTCGGAATAAAATTGAACGAAGACGAGATGCATTTATTGCTCAATGAAATTGATCTCAGTTACAATGGGCAGCTGGAACTACAAGACTACCTTCAGGTAATTAAACTTTGACGGGAATTTTAAAGCTTTTTCTTTTTTGCCTTTCGCAGCTGTTCGGTGACAAGGATGTACCGGGTGAAGAGCTTCATGAAATCTTGAAAGAAATCGACACTAATATGAATGGTCAAGTCGAACTGGACGAATACCTTCAGGTCTGTCAAAGTCGATGATCGAGTGGAAGTATTAGTCTCTCCGACATTATTTCACGAGTAAAACAAAGGAGAGACCGAGCTTTTGTACAGTGTGACCAAGGATGTTTTCCTCGAATCCGTTAACGTTGAATATAAGCACCGAGCTTGCAGCATGCAAGTTCATGCATCCTAAGCATTCCAAAAAATTGAACAATCGTGGTGGTACTGTAATAGAAAACATTAGAAAGTTTAATATAAATTATAAGTTTATTATAAAAACTTTAAAAGGCAAACATTTTATGTTTCATTTTTGATTATTGAGTATTACACTTCTCTCAAGTCATAATTACAATTTTAATAAGTTATTTACTCAATAAAATAATATATGAGTGTTCCAAGAACAACATCTTAATAGTTAAATATTCATATACTCATGGAAAGTACACCACTTTTATTCTCAAATCATTGTTTACATAGTTCCTCATGTGCTATATCCATACAAAACGCACGGTGTTTATATTCGACCTTGATTCAGGAATAATATTCCGCCATATGGTGACACTGTGCTTGTTACTTTTTCCACTAGAATTTGCAACCTTATTCTGTGCACTAATCCTTGTTTGCGAAGTTTCGCTCCGTCGATACTCACGACTAGGCTGTGAAGTACCGCATTATGTTTCTTTTGTGCATCTGATTTTGCAACCCGATTTAATGACATCTTCAGTTGTGCAATATTATATTGTTTGGCTTTTCTTTGCTAAAATCGACGTCTTTTTTGCTTGAAACCTTGTCCAAATACCGATCATTAAAAAAATGCAATTGTTGTGTTCTGTGCAGTCACATCGTTTTTCAAAACTACATTTCTTCTACTACTACTATATACATGCGAAAATATAAGCTTTTAATTTATGATTATGAACGAGAATTCATATACTAATGACTTTTGCTGTTTAGCATCTTCCTACTAAAAATTAACTTATTGTGTATAAATAAAAAACTTTTAGACAGCGGTGACGGAAAAACTATTTAATATTTCAAATACGTTACTAAAAATTCATTGGTATACGGATTCTATTTATAGTATATAAAATTCTCGAAATTATCAATTGAGCTTTCAACAGATTCATCATAAGTCAAAATACTTGGAAATTATTTTAAAATATTGCAAAGTTAACGATACCGAGTCAGTCTCAATTGATGATATAAAAATTTTCGACTGCGTTCAATTATATATTTAAATATAAAATATATACATATTACTATATTAGAAGCTTTATTCATAATAAAATGTAAATTAATTTTTTTTTTTTTAATTATTTTTGAGTTTTACCTTATTTTGCATGATGTTAAATTAATGATTAATAGACTAGATTATCGCATACCATTGATTTTCAAATAGAGCTTCTATTTTAAGTTTAAAACTGACTTTGTTGCACTACGCATTTCTGAAAAGACGCTTTTGAAATCAATTATACGACCAGTGATAAAACCAGACTAGTTCACTAATAATAACACACCTTGACGTGCAAACGATGAACTTCATTGTCTTTCGCAGATGATGTCGGCGATCAAGTCCGGCCACGTGGCGTACTCGCGGTTCGCCAGGATGGCAGAGATGGAAGAGGAGGAGCACGAGAAGGACGTGCTGAAGAAGAAGATCAGCGTCGAGCGGTCGGGTGGTGGTCTCTAAGCCATTCGCCTCATCCTCGCTCTGTCACTATCATCATCCCGCTAGAAGATATCGCATCCCTCTCTCCCATTATATAGCACACATTATCTCTTCTCCGACTCTTTTTCTCTACCCCCTCCCCCGTCCTCTATAGACTTCGGCCATCTCCTACTGCACACACACATACACAAACATTATATATACTTTATTTATTTCGTAGGGAAACTTCGTTAAAATGTGCTGTGTTTTCGTTGCGCGCGTGTAAGCGATCGCGAGGCTGCTGTTGGGGTACTTGGCGCGAGGGGCGTTTTTCTGGATATATGAACACGCTCGTCGCGCTATGTATATAGTATAGTTTGAATTCGAGACTTCGATATATCGAGCCAACGAAACAGTGGAAAATAAACGAGCTGATACGAGTGCGGAGAGAAGGAATCGCCACGTTTTTAATTGACTTCCCATTCACGATCATTTGAATATATATACGTATATCTATGTATGTATTGTCGACTCTCCGAGTCACGTGTATTCCATGGTTCTGTTAAACAAAACGTATCCATGGTTTTCCCTTCTTTCCTCCTCCTTCTCTCCCCCAGATCGTGCGAAACGAAAACGTCTGGGAGACGTTTTTCGACGATTATTACCTCATCTCGAGAAAGCGTCATCCTAAACACTTGTCGACTTTGTACAAGCGTAAAACTTTGCTATACCAGAGTCGGATTTGCCTTTATCGATATTAAACTACAAGACAAAAAAATAATGGATCAAATATTAATAATAATGTAAACAAGGAGGGAAATAACGAAGTGAAACTTTTTCATGTGCGGTGGATCATGAATTTATTTATAGATGATATTGCGTGTGTACATAAAACTCATCTACTTTGTAAGGTCGTGCAGCCTTAAATTGTTATTATATTTAAACATTAGGAAAGTATCGTATGTTAGCAATAAATTTTCACGCGAGCGCGACGCAATTATTTATTTTATCAGCAATCTTTTCTTGTATCGAATTTATTAACAGGAACAAAAATGTCTTGAGTATTTAAAAAAAAACAAGTATGATTAATGATTTTTCATTGACACACTCGCTGGAACGATTTGCAAAAGTATGTGTCAAAATATAACAATGAAATTCTCTTAAAAAATCGACTTCTTTTATTAATCCCTTCCTTTATACCTAAACATCTTAAAATATCTATTTATTAAGCTTTCATTATAGTTACATATTTATTAAATAGACGATTCTCATAGCTTTGATTTTATTTTTATTAAAGAATTTAATACTTATAAATATGGTGTCTATTAAAAAATTTGTTTTAATTTTTTTATAGAATTCATTATTCCACACCTAGGGAGTATATTACTCAGCTAGGGAGCAAAAAACTTAGACAGTCTACAGTCCGTGTAAATTACCGAGGCTGAAAATGGCACATTCCCGTTTTTCCGCCGGGCAGGAATGTGGTACTTTCGGCCCGGTGTGAGGAAAAATATGGTTTCTATCAAAAAATGATTGTTTTATGTTTATTTTAACGTTTATTTTAATTTATCTCCATTACATAGAAAAATGTATTTTAAATGACAATATTACGAAAATGCCTCGTCTAACTTTTTAACGAAGTATCTATAATTTTTATAGACCTTATATAATCTTTATATAACCCATTCGGGACAATTTGCGGCAAGATCTAGTGTTTATAAAAATAACTAGGTAACATCAGAATCACCAAACTTTGAAATCCTAAGGATTCACTAGTAAATAAACAATAGTGTGCACATGTCAGTTTGACAGAACCTAGCCTAGAATAAGAAACCTTCTGATTACTAAATGCTCTTCAGGCATTTAAGTGCCTGCCATCGCTACTTTTAGCTGTATGAAAATCAAGTTTAAAGGTTAATCATTAAATATTTATAACAATTTATAAACCGTTATTTTTTCATATATAGTTGAAAGTAGGCTATTATTTTAGATCTAAAAAAAGAAGTATAAAGTACAGCAAAAAAAGTAAAATATAATTGATAACATAATATAATTAATTCTAAATAAAATGTCTCTAAGAAATCTTCTTTTAGCTTTTAAACTATTAAAAATAATAGATTTGAAATTATTTTATCTACTATAAGACATGTTAATTATAAGAATATATCACAAAAAAGATACCTTTTTTTTTATTTTATTTTATAATTCTAAAGAACATACAGTGTACATAAATAGTTTCATTTTAATGTGTCGATGGATGGAAAATAGATAGATACATTTTTTTGACGAGCAAAAAAATTAAATTACGCGCATTTTATGACTACCAATTATCGGAGAAATCGTTGGAGAAATCTTAAGTGTCACTATCAATAATTGTACACCAAGGAGCGCTTCGAAGGCAAGTATATAGCATACATATTACACGAACCTTGATGGATCAAGGAGTAGATAATTTTCGAAAACGGATAATTTCTTAGTCCATCATAAAAATAAAACTGATTTTATTTAAAATTTTACTGTTAAGACATATCGAAACACAGTTTCAATCGATTGAAAATAACATTAGAACTAAAATGTTGTTATGGCATAATTTGTTATGAACTAAAATTATATACATAAAATTTTGTTTTATGGTGACACGAAAAACATTATTTTATCGATAAAATTACGGCACTGTTATAATGAAGGGTCAAATAATCACCAGTAAATTTTTATTTATAGTACTGTTATCATCTATACTATTATGTGTACGGACCTATTATATGTTATGATAGATAAAAATAACCACAACGCATGCAATATATACGCGTGTAAAAAGCTTGATTTTCTGTTTTTATGAAATTAAATTTAAATTTTGCTAGTGACTTGATATTTTCATTTCATAATAAGATTTT
>JAPYZO010004933.1:0-12475 GCA_030522905.1 Torymus flavipes | reverse complement strand
TTTGTACAATAAACTATGAATAGAGATTTTATCTTATTTTGTTACTCCGTTTAATTACCCGCGCACCTCTGCCCTGATCCCCAGCAGAGTGTGACAGTGTTAATGGTATTATTTTGTCGAATTAGAGTCATATCTAAAAAAGTGATTTTTTGATTTTGTTCTAATTCATAAGCGAATTGTAATCTATTGTTATATGAGTTAAACGTTGTTAGTACTATATCAATGTGTTTTTTGTTAATGCACATGATAGTGAGAAAAAGTTGTTGGCTAATAGAAATTTAGTACATGTAATAATGTCATTAAAAGGTATTTTGCATTTGTTATGTATGTGATGAAATCTTCTATCTAAGCTATCGAATACTAGTTGTACCGGTATGTTTGTAAATAGTGAAGTCACATCTAACGAAAGAAATATGTAATGATCTAGAATAGTGACAGAATTTAGTTTTTGTTTTAATTCAAAACTATTGTTGATGTGTGATATCGGTACATGAACAGAAGACTTAATTTCATTGTATATTGTTATAGCTAGAAAGTGAATTGAACTATTAATTAAAGAAATTATCGGACGAAAGGTATATTTTTTTATGGATTTTCGGTAAGCCGTCGCATTTTGCTTATGTTGTGTTGGTACAAGAAAGAGCGTTATTGTGAAATTTCGTTTGTAAGTAATTATTGTTGTTTAAGATTTTTAGTATCTTCGAAGTATCAGTTTTTAATTTTTTTAAGGGGTTTAATTTGATGTTTTCATAAGTGGTAGCGTGCAATAATAACTTTAGCATTTTTTCAGTGTATTCAGTCTTGTGCAGACAAACCGTTACGTTGCCTTTGTCTGAGGTGGTAAACATTAGATCTGAATTTGTTTTGATAAATACTTTTGGCTTAGAAAGTTTTATGTTTGAAATTCTATCGTGACTAGTCATATGTTTATGTTGTTTGAAACCCATTTTTAGATTTAACGAGACTTTTTATCTGATTTCCGATTGTTTAGATGCAGGTAATTCAGAGTTTTGTAAACTCAACTCGACATTTTTAATAGTGTCAATGATATCTTTTTTACAGATGTTCGTATTCAACACATGAACCAATTCTCACATGAATTTGATTGGAATAACACTAAAATTATAGATTACGAATTAATTTATGAAAAACGACTAATATCAGAAATTATTCACATCAGAAATGATAAAAACAACATCAATAAAAAAGAAGACGCGAAATTTCTAAATTCTACATACGTTTTGTTATTACGAATTTTAAATTGAATAGAAGTGTCACTGGTTCCCCCTACGTATATTAGTTATACACACTGTATATATATAGATATACACACTGTACTTACTGTTTGTAAACACATGCACCAACACAGAAACATTATCGACTATAAATGCGACTCATCATTGCGATATTAGATATTTATTTTCTCTTTGTTCTAATTGTAATGCGAGTGGTAGTTTCAGCAAATTTGTTAAATTCATTCTTTTCGTCAAATAAATTATATAGCCTGAAGAGGTTGGCGGATCATGCCAACGAAACATCGTCAAGGAATCTTGCATTTTGATTCCTTCCCTTGGCCCATTTACAGACTCGATATGATTAAATATTTGAAAAAAGCGCGAATATTAAAATTTTTCAAAAAGAAAATGTGCTAGATTTGAATTTGAAAACTCAGGTATTTATAGAATCACTAAATAATTAAAATAGAATTAATTACCGTTGAAGGGACATTGAATTATCATTCACTGGTTCCTTTCAATTAGGCAAAAGGATATGTTAACATAAAAACTTATTTCGTATCCACCAATACTAAAAACGTTTAGAGTGCTCTACCCCGATCGCCACGTCACCTGCAGTCTGTTTTTTGTCAATTAAAATAATTTGAGAAAATTATAATTTATTCATCTATATTCACGAAACTTGTTTAAAAGTATTGGATGCGGGAGTAATAGTATAATATGTAACAAGGGGCGAATGTAGCAGATTTTTCCCGCGGGTGGGTAGTAATCATCCAATCAACTTTCGTCCCGTGTTACATATAGTTATTTATTCGACACTCGACCGTGACTACTTTTTCACTCCGAAAAGCGGTTCCGACACGTTTTTTTGTTTATATATTGCTTTTTTGATATTTTATAATTAAAATTCTTTATTTTTTTCAAAAGCCACTAGGGTGAATGTGGGTACTATGGCGATTTTTAGCGGGAGGTAACTTTAACCCTCAATATTAATTAGAAATATAATAATATGAATTAATTTTTCTTATCCTTCGAAAGTATAAGTATTGATAAGCTTAAAAAAATTCCCGATCTTAATAACGTTTTAACTTAAATTATAATAATTCGTTGAAAAAAAAATTAATTTGCTGGCATTACTGCGGTCGTGTGAGTATTGCCGCGGTGGTACTACTGTGAAAATTCTTATTACTGCGGAGGTAATACGGTAGGATTTCACCTTAAGTTTGTTATATTATTTGTTAGCTTTCAATAGAAAAAATTAACAAATCTGTATATTTTTACTTGATATTTCATTAAAAAAGACAGCAGTTGTAGTAAACGTTCTCATAAATGTTTTAGATTTGTTGGTTTCACTATTTGAGGTTACGTCGACGAAAGCCGCACTAATTCCAGCAAACACATCTGTATATAAATGATGGTATTACTGCAAATGACTGACAATATTTTACTGTATCCATAAAAATCGCGCTTTATTCCCTTATCAAAACAATTTCTCAATATCTCACTTTTATCAGTCATTTCTCTTTACAGGGGCGAAAGTTGGCCATTTTGGTCGAGTGTGGAATAAAATATTTTCTTCCCGCGGATACGGGAATAATGGAAAATAGGGAATCCAACGCGATTTTTGCTTCGCTTTTTAAGCTATAAAATGGCCATTATAGTGGAGATGGAAATGAAAATATTTACTTAAATAAATTTAATACATACACAACTTTTTAGTCAGTGGTGACATAAAATACCAATAATTTGATGTAGCTCATGGGTCGGCGGAGAGCATGAGGATTGAGGATTATGAAAAAGGTTTAAAAATAATGTGTTTAAACTAAGAATTAAAGTAAAAAAAATATAAATAATTTCAGAACAGTAGAGCAGATTAAAATAACTGAGAGTAAAATTAACTAAATAAATAGGTGTCAAACGGTTCTCGGTCGCGTTTGTTCAGAGGCTCACGAAACTCTCTCCAGGATATTGCCATGTCCCGGTGACACCGAGCATGGCTCGCGGTGTCACCCCCTTCATGCCTGAGCGGAGGGTTTCCGCACTGTGCGAGGGTCAGGACTCCCCGTACGCCTGTAGCGAGAGTCGCTGATGGCGGGGGTACAGGCTCACCTGAGGCGAGAGCCTGGTGAGAGGAGGCCCATCTCCCGTGGAGCGCGGAGGGCTTCGAAAAACCGGAGCGCAAAAGAATACCTCGGTTAATGGTAGGGGCGAGCGATCGCGCTCGCTAATTGGTTTCCGCGAGGCGGCGGCAAAAAGATAGCCAGATAGGCTGCCGATGGGGTTACGCGCCACTCGCTCCTCTCTCCGTCAGTCCTCGGGCGCGGCCCGTCCACCGAGTCGTGACGCGAGCTTCGGAGAAGGGATTCGAGACTTCCGGGGAAAAAGTCGAGCTCGAATATTCCTCAAATTGTTGTAAAATAAATAAAAAAGAAGTCCGCAACCATTGCGGACGTCAAATTTAAGAACTATCTCGCCAAAATCCATGAAGATCCTAGACTTGCAGGTTACGCCAGAGTGAAAATTTAGAAACTGCCATAGCTTTGGATAAAATAGGTCTAAACTTGTTTTCTCATTCTATCATAAATTAAATATACCTTTAGAATATTACTTCTAAATATATTTAAAAATTAAAATTGATTTTTTTTCAGGTTATTTCATGAAGAAAAATCTAAATATGTCTGACGCTCTCAAACATGAAATTCGAATCGTTAAATTAATACTTTAGGGACGGCATGACATATATTTGGGTCATGAATTATTATTAATTTGTTTCATTAATATGCTCTTTAAAGATGCTTTTCAAAAAAAAATATTCTTAGCGTTGTCCGTTATATTTTTTTAAATCCCGAATGGAAATATAAACAGTAGTTTCCAGTTATCTTTAGGTAGATATGTGTACGTTTGCGTACGTTTCGGATACGATTCGGACATTTTTTATAGAAACGTACACAAACGTACGCGAACGTATGCGAACGTATGCAAACGTACGTGAACATTCTTAGATGTAAACAAACCTACAGAAATTTGCAGTAACGTGTCAAAAACTACAAAATTGTACATTTACTGAAAAAATTTTTCTTATTTCTGGAAAATTTCATACTTTAACGTACAACATTATGTACATACTTTTCGCGTACAACATAGTACGCGAATGTACGTAAACGTACGTGAACATACGTAAGTGTACGAAAACCAACAGAAATTTGCAGTAGCGTGTAAAATCCTACAAAAACGTACGTTTACTGAAAAAGTTATTCTTATTATAGAAATTTGTTTTTGTTATTGGTACATTTAAGTACGTTTTCTCACGTTAAGCTAGTTGACGAGTTAGCTAGAGAGTTGGCGAGTTAGCTAGCGAGTTGGCGAGTTAGCTAGCGAGTTGGCGAGTTAGCAAGCAAGCGAGTTTGCAAGCAAGTTGACGAGTTTGCTAGAGAGTTGGCGAGTTAGCTAGCGAGTTGGCGAGTTAGCAAGCAAGCGAGTTTGCAAGCAAGCAGCTTGTTGCAGAGGTGTAAATTATCATTTAAAAAAAAAATTATAATAACTTTATAACATGCTACTTTCAGACAAACCAATCCGAGCGAGAGTGCAAAAAAGTTAAATAAAGAATATTTATCTTGAAAAGTATAGAAAAAAAAATATAAAAATGTAAACAAATGATAATTTTAATTAATAATATAATTTTTTTTTAAATGATAATTTACACCTCTGCAACAAGCTGCTTGCTTGCAAACTCGCTTGCTTGCTAACTCGCCAACTCGCTAGCTAACTCGTCAACTTGCTTAATAACTTGCATGCTTGCACGTCAACTCACTTGTTTGCTCGCTTGCGCGTTGGTGTCGTGACCTGGCTTCCGTAAGAAAATATCCGAATCTTAACTAAAACGTACGCGAACATACGTGAACGTGTGTGAACGTACGTCAAGTTGTAGGGACATACGGTAATTTACATTATAGTACCGAGGATTTTTTCCAATCGGGATCTTTGAAAATAGAAGTAAAATTTTAAATTGTATTTTTTAATCAAATTTTAATTCTATGTTTAAAATAATATAAATATTGTCTTATGCATTAGCCGCCCTGAAAATGTGAAAAAAAAATTGTGAGAATACAAACGATTATTATTATTTTAGTTTAATTGCAACAGCCACTATTTTAGGTCAAATAATATTGAAAGTGCTAATACAACTAAGTCACAGTAGACGCTAAATGGTTGATGTTAATTATTTAAAGGAGATACCAAATACACTCGCATTTAAAGGCAAGTTCTAAAATTTAAATCTTGCACTTTAAAAAATACCAATTTGTCTTTTTATTTATAAAAGGTGTTTAGTTAACAGCCTTCTCAATTATAATTATTTACTGAGTTCTGTAAAGCATCTGACCACTTAACTAGACAATTAAATAATAAGTATAAACAATATTGTAAATGTGTTGTACTTGCAAAACTACAGATGATTTGTTCTTCACTGTTCACAAAATAGTATATTACACACCATGGAGTAAAAGTAAAGAATGTTCCAGATCTCATGAAAATTGTCACCCGAGCCAAAGACGAGAGTGACAAACATGCGATCTGGGCCATTCTTTATTTGCTCCCGCGGTGCATATACGATTTGTTTGCCTGGCGATGTCGAAAATACAACATTGGTGATCAGGCGCTGGGAGGGAAAGTGGCACTAGGCCCCCTAGGCAAAAAAACTAATTTTCGCTAATGCTTTTTATCTTTATGGGGTATCTCTACAAGAGGCAGTTACTTTACTTCTTGCTATATTATACTCTTCTTAGTCAGATACTTTGCTTCTTGCTAAGTAAATAATAGTTTCTACTTTAGCTTATTTGGAAATTTTTATACGTTGTACTTTGGAAATTTTGTGAGCCATTTGGTCACTTTTTTGGGTTACAACGATATCAGGCATGTTATAATACCATAACCACCATGTTTCTTTAAAATGCCCTTCTCAGGTATCTTTGTGAGACTGTTAGGTGGAAGATCAATGAAAGAGACAACCTCTTCGATCCCCGTACCTCCATCCTCCTCGTCCAGTCCAGGTGTTTTCATCTGCGGCTTATGTTCCCTGAAAAGCGTAAAAAAAAATTATTTTTATTAATTTTAGAGTCAGTAGCAAAACTATAAAAATATTTTTATAATATTAATAATTAACAATATTAAGTTAATAACTAATAAAAAATAGGTTACTTTTCTTCTCTTATGAAAATGATATCAAATTTTTACAAAGTTACAGGTATTAATACTGGAAAGATAAGGTACCTTTAAAAATGTGAATTAACGAGAAAACCATGTTGGGGGGGTATTATTCTTTTAAATTATGTAACCTTACAGCAGTCGGCCAATTCGAGATTCAATAAGTAAAGTAATAGAATCTATCACGTAAAGTTAAGTAGTGAGCCGAGATTTATCCTACAAGTAGTTTCTAGTACTAGATTTTCTAATAAATATATTTAACATCATGTATATCTACTGTATAGGATAACTAGCATCTACAAAACTTCTGTTTATATATGTCTACATAGGAAGAAAATTTTGAATTGCTATGATACAGCTATTCTCTGAAGCAATAGTTGCAATATTTTTGAGCTTTATCACTACTACATTAGGGCTGTTCGAGAACAAACAGTGTTTGAATTCTGCGATCTCTTATATAAGTGCTGTGGTAGTATAGTTATGATTCAACTGCTTGGGACTCTGAAAGGTCGAAACAGTTTTATTTTAGGGATTCAATAGTTGGGCCTTTCATAGAGTCTCAATGCCGGATGAAGACGGGTAAAACACCACGGGTAAAACACCAGCCCCTAGAGGTTTAAGCATAGCTGTACTGTTACAATACTATTCTGTACTATTATAGTCGGATGTTTATACTTGTAGAGCATATTGAGAAAAAATATAGTATATTTTAACATAAAAGTACTATAAAATATAGTGGTATTTTTTCCTACAATTATATTTTATAGTAATACAAATAACAAAATTATCATGCAGATAGCTATAAATATGTTATTGAGTACTACATTATATAGTATAGTTCGAAATATCACAGGAATTCGAAAGAAAATATTATATTATACTAAATCAAGATAGTTAAGTTTACTAAAAATTTAGTGAAATGTACAATAATTGAGTTACTATCACTTTTAGTCCTTTAAATTATATGAATATATTTATTATTAACATATTATATTTTATTCCACAAAAAAAACTTAGCTAAGGGATCATTTAGTTTTACTATGCAATATAGTACAAGTTAGCAGTACCAACTGAATCATATTCAGTTTTACTATGCAATATAGTGCAAGCTAGCAGTACTACCGCTTCTTTTCTAACATTCTTTAAGCAGAGCGTCCGAGTGCAGATAATATAAATAAAATCAAAAAATTCAATAAAGGTTGTATATCCGTAATATTCATTTGTGAAGAACTGTCACGGGCTCAGCTCGACCGTTATCCGAGTCCTGTCCCCCTTCATACGTAACAGAACCATATAGAATTATTACTATATAATAGTTTATATATTATAATTAGGTACGATTTCTGATAAAGTAGCCCAATATATTATATCTGGCGACTTATTTTACTTAGAGATATACCCGTATGGAAAAAGAAAACGTACAAAATCGTAAAAAATCGTAGGAAATTGTACAAAACCATACAAAACTGTAGAAAACCCTTCCACTTTGGACATATTTCGTACGGTTTTGTACGGTTTTTTATGTTTTTGTACGGTTTCATCCGTTTTTATACGAGTTTTACATATTCTTCAATTTGTCTGTAAAAACTGTTACGAGTGAATGCTTGCAAATTAATAAATAAATAGAGGACAACTTGATAGAAAAACGGCACGGCGTGACTCGGCGGGAGCTTGAACCCCGGGCCTTTCGTTTTCGCGATGAGTGTTCTGACCACTGAGCTACCGAAGCCGGTGCGCATCTTTCCTCGAGTCATCCTCATGTTGCTTGATGCAACCCGATCCACCTCATCACGTTGTGAGAGGTTGGAAGAAAGCAAAAAAAAATATAATAAATCGTTAGAAAATGTAAGAAACCATATAAAAACGTATATTTTTGTAAGTTTTAACTAATTTTCTACGTTATCGTACGATTATGTACGGATTAGTACGATTTTATATGTTTTCATACGTTTTATTATGATTTATAAATTTTTCACATACATAACTAATTTTTTTAGTGGAAATAATAATCGTACACAACTGCAAAAAATCGTATAAAACCGCAAAGAACCGTAGGAAACCGTGGCAATAAGTCGTGTAAAACCGCCCAATTTGTAGGAAAACAAACACTTTTATACGTTTTTGTACAGTTTCTTACGATTTAATGTGATGTCTGCGTTCATTTTTTTCCATATGGGTAGCATTAACAAAATTTTGGCTCTGCCATAACTTTAATTGTGAGAGTAGCACTTTATGGGGTTGGATAAACCAAGTTTCAATTACTTAAAATTCATACAGTTTTCCGAGTGAGAATTGGCCAGTATATAAAAAAACGGAACCGTGCTAGTGTTTGTAACTTTTCTTTTTTATTAATTTATTGCTGCTATTAGCGGAGCGTGCGATGCACATAAACGGGAAAAGGTGTAAAATATTCAATTTTTGCGTAGAAAATCAGACACGTAATCCATATTAGTATGCCACGCATACATAAGTCTGAGGATGTGCAAACTGTCTAAAAGGCCCGCTTTTCAAAATGGCACGTTTTTAGACACTTTTGTACATCCTCGGACTTGAGCATGCGTGGCACACTAATATGGATTACAGGACTGGTTTTCTACGTAAAAATTGATGATTTTACACCCTGTATCGTTTATTGTCTTCGCACGCTCCGCTGATAGCAGCAATAGATTACTGAAAAAAAAAGTTACAAACAGTACCGCGGTTCCATGGATTTATGCATATACCATCAATAATACAAACAGTTTGATGATAAAAACAGTACTTTAAAATATAGTATATTTCGATACTAGACCGATAATATTACGATACTAGCTACTTATCATCGCTTCGATCGGGCGCTTATTTCACCTGGTATAATGATAGGCCACTTAGAGCATTCACATAAATCCACTATCACGTCTATCCATGGCATAAGTAGTCCATTATAGCACAGTGTAGTAACGCCCGAGCGTAAGTGAGGACGATAAGCAAGAGGCTATAATGAACTGCTTATGCCACGCATAGGCGTGACATAAGTGCGTATTTATGTCACGCAGTGCTATAAAAATGATTTTACACGAGTGTGAGTTTGTCAATCACTCGTGTCAGAATTACTTTTATCACGTATCGAACATTAATTGAGAGTCTGTTAAAACTGTTCCGGTAAAACTGTTGTCTAACAGATAAAAAAACAAACTCATTCAAATTACAAAACCAAAAATATAGACATATACAGTATGATGAACTCCATAGTTTTTCTTTTTATGGATTTTTAATCGAACTAGTATTTTCCGAGATGAAAATTAAATAATGTAAAACAAGATAGAGCTCTAAATCGCGGTTTTTCAAAATATATATCGCTCTAACTCATATAAAAGTGCACAAAATGCTTTGAAACTTGATATGTACACTCAGAAAGCATTACCGATGTTGAAAATTCAGCCCAAATAGCGAAAAAGTTTAATTGTTTATTAACAACATTGGTAAAATTATGGAACACGTGTACTCTCGTGGCAAAAACTTTGCCGAAAAAGTGTGCGTGTGTATGTGCCGGTTCTGTGGACGAGGTTCGTGCTAGGAGACCACGGTGACTCCGATCCATCTCGATCGCGTCGTCGCCACCGCTCAAACATCCGTCCAGGAGAGAACGTGAGGGAGAAAGAGAGAGAGAGAGAGAGAGAGAGAGAGAGCTGGAGAGGAAGTCGCGTCGTCGAGCTCACCTGACCTCAGCAACTTGTAAGTCTCCGTTCCTTGCCTCTCTTGCGACGTCCTCGTCCACGTGTGTGCGCTTGCGATTAGTTCGAAAGTGTTAGAAATAATTCCCCCGTTATTGCATGTAGCTAAAGGTACAGTGTTCGTCTCCTTAAAAGTGAATTGTGTTGAGTTTGAGAGGGATCGTCTGCAGCTGAAGCTGCACAAGTAGTTAGAGATTAGTTTATTGCGGAGTCTATACGGCTCGAGTAATTACGCTAGCTGCTAGTTTAATGTAGAGTTAGATTCGGTACGATTAGCGCGCGTACCGGACGCCCATGTTTATGTATTTATTTTTAGAGTATGGTTTTTTTCGTAATACAATACCGCTTTGTGTTTTTTTTAACTTCAATTACTGTGAGTTATTATCCCTAAACCTCTGCCCTGATCCTCAGTAGATCGTTATAAATGGCGCAGCCAACGAGGGGCTACGGAAAAGGCCATGGCGTAGTGGAGAAGACGGCGAGAGAAGCGCTCTGGCAGCCATTTTAGGTTTAAAACTCCCGACTGCGTGGCTTTCAAAGAGTCGCATTTTCTTTGAGGTGTGTTGGCCAGAGGTTTGAGCGAGTCATTGTGTTTGGTTAGTTTAATAATCTTGTAGTATTGAGAGATTATTGGAAGTTTAGCCAATTGGAGTTTGACATATTTCTTACTATGGGAGGCGACATTAGTCCTGTTTTAGGTCTGTCGTAATTCTGGAATTTATTGCCTCATAGGCATTAACAGGTACAGCGTATGCTCAACCATTCGTACCTCCTAGCTTGAAAGCTTTAGCAAATAGTGTAGGCAAGACTCCAAGTAGTAATGGTAAGCTTGTTAATTGGTCATCTCAGAGTATCGACAGGGAGGTCGATTTGCCGAGATCTAATAATGTCAATTCAAATGCAGACGTAGCCATAGTTGAAAATATAGTTTCAAGTATGAGTTTTAGTCAGCTTTCAACTTCAGCCGCATCCTTGTCCGGAAGTTTATTTAGTTTAGGCCAAGAGTTCATTGAGGTTCAAAGGATCAGCCAATTCGTTACAGGTTTTTCAGAAGGGTTGCGAAGTTCAGAGACGTTTACGTGTCCAAAGGAGTTGGGAATTAGAGTAAGTCAGAAATCTTATCTATATTCTCCCAGTAGTATGGACTGGATCGACGACAATTTCTGTCGGGAATCGTTGTACTTTCAACAGAGCTAAAATGTTCTTCCTGTTCAACAAAAGGCATATATTACACCGCCTCCGTCAGACGAAATGTCTCTTCTGTCGTCCGGAAATGCTTTCCCTACTCTGAGACTTCAGGCACAGGTAGCATTAGGCGAGTTTACGGAAGCCGAGTTACAGTCTATTAGTACAGGTCATATTCTAGAGGTAACCAGTTCCATAAAGGTGATTGAGCTGAAGCTACCCTCACACAAGCGTGATAAATTGGAGAAGTTAGCTAAAGCTAAAGGAAAGGGCTATCAGAAACGTAGAAAACTGGTCCAGTATTGCTATAGCTATCTGCTGTCCAGAGTAGTAAACAGTCCAGGCGCGGTTAAAACTCCCTCGCAAAACAGTTCGCTTTCGGAAGGGCAGCACAGTAGTTACATGGCTTCGGGTTTTCCGGTTGATTTCTCATGCTTTCCTACCAGTGCTCAAGCTCCTGTTGGCAAATTATGTATTAGTTGTAGTCACATAGTCTCTCGCCTTGGTGGTAATGATATTGATAAATTCTCTCAAGACTCGCGGCTAACACAACTCATTAGTATTACAGTAGCTGCAACTTGCATATTAAAGACAGTCAGAGCGTCGCTCATCAGAGCTTTAAAAGGGAAAACGGCCAGGTGAGTTCTTTAAAATTTACACTTCTATTGTCATTTATCGGTGTGAATGTGTCATGTCAGAGTGCAGAATTAAATCAGAATAAAATTTTTACTCTAAAATTTTTACTCTCCATATCTATATATACGTGCTGGGAGGTCGTGGCTACGATCCGTTGTGACCGCAGCAGGAGAAAACGTGAGGGAGAGAGAGTGCTGGAGAGGAAATCGCGTCGTCAAGCTCACTTGGTCTCAGCAACTTGTAAGTCCCCGTTCCTTGCCTCTCTTGCGACTCCCCGTTCACCTGCGTGCGCTCGCGATTAGTTTGAAAGTGTTAGAAATAACCCCCCCCCCCCCCTGTTATTGCGTGTAGCTAAAGCTACAGTGTTCATCTCCTTAAAAGTGAATTGTGTTGATTCTCGGACATTGGAGGACATACATATCTAGTGTTAATATATTGTTTTATTTCATCATATTCAAGTTCTACATTATCTATAATATCATTCGTATCTACATTGTCACCCTC